>JAUUDW010652976.1:0-10143 GCA_032361385.1 Panulirus guttatus | reverse complement strand
TTCCTTCTCTGCTCTCAGTGGCCCAAACTGAGACATTCTGACAGGTGAAGTTTTTCTTTTAGCTCCAACAAAAGGCAGGAGCCTCCAAAGACTCCGACCACCCCCAAAATCACCACCTTCCCTCCGGCCCCCATCACGTGCGACGCTGTGCGCAACAAATGCAGGGAGATGCTGACAGCAGCTCTGCAGGCTGATGGTAAGTCCTGGGGGAAGCCCTGCATTGCCTCAAGTGCTTCACAGCTCCTGGACCATGGATGGACTGGCCAGACCAACGAGGCTCATTCAATGGATTTGCAACATTCACAGAGACGAAAGACCTTATGAAAACTACCGAAGTGAACGCAGTCATAGGGAAAGTTCGTAAAGAGTAGGAATAATATTTCTTTGTCTAAAGTTACTATAAGAATTAATCAAGATTGAATGGCACACTGATTGCAAAATATATAAAACAAAGTTTGTTATACAATATTACTCATCTTTTTACAAAATACTTACCGTATAGAACTCTGAGATGACGATATACGGAAAGTATAAAGAATGAACAGAATATATATATATATATATATGAAATAGTGCTTATGAACGCGCACTTCCATATAACATACAAACCTCCAACAGCCAGGATCGAACCCGGAACCTAAGCGTTAGCGCTCCCCCCTACCACGATAAGGTTCCGGGCTCGATCGTGGTTGTTCGAGGTTTGTATGATATATATATATATATATATATACAAGAAAGGATTTTGTTCACATTCACGGATAATCAAATCTAACTTTCACTCTAACATCATGGGGAAGATTTCATCTAACAGATTACAGTATAAAGAAATCATACCTCGATATCTCTTCTTCCTTAAAGCCAAAATAGTATCGTAAACTTCATATCATTTTTATAAAGTGCATCAATCTTAGCACAACTTGAAAAAGAATGTGAACTGAAATTCATTTCTTCTAAATAGGATTTTCTTTGCTAGCGTTTGAGGCATCATTTCTAGACGCATATGAAATGCATAAAATGAATTTGGTTATGTGGCATCATTAGTTCCAGTTAAAACACACAAAACGAATGTGGACATAAAATGTTTAAGATGATCATACATATGAGAAAGCTTAGCAGAGAGAAACAGAGAATTTACTGGCTTTCGTATCTTAATGGAAAGTAAAGTAGAAATAGAAATGCCATGAAAGATGCACTTGCATGGTCAGGAAGTACTTTCCTACTGTAAAGGATTTAGAGTTAGCTTCGCTAACCATGACGCATTTACAGGCCAACCGCGGTCGAGCGCGTTAAGTTCGAATCCTGGTTGCTGAAGTTGGTCCACAGTCAACCCAGCTGTACATCCTCCCATCCTCCCTTAGAGATTTGTCGATAAAATGGTTACCTAGTTTAGGCTAGGGCATATATATATATATATATATTATTATATGACAGCTAGAGACAGTGTGTGAGCGAATGTGGCCACTTCGTCTGTCTCCTGGCGCTGCCTCGCTGGTGCGGTGGGTGGCAATGCTGTTTCCTGTGGGGCGGGGTGGCGTCAGGAATGGATGGGGGCAAACAAGTATGAATATGTACATGTGTAAATGTGTATATGCATGTGTATGTGTATGTGGGTATATATGTATACGTTGGTATGTATATATATGTACTGTGCATATATGTGCATGTATGTATATATGTGTGTATGTGGGGGGATGGGTCTTTCTTCGTCTGTTTCCTGGCGCTACCTCGCTGACGCAGGAAACAGCGATCATGCATAAAAATAATAATGATAATAATAATAATAATAATAATGAGAAAGGTCATTGGTTGGGGCCCCATGAACTCCCTCTCTGCATTGTATGTACAGGATGCACACATTCTTACACAGTTATTCAAAAATATGCTCTGGATAAACTTTATTTTTGTAGTTGTTAACCATATCAAATTATTTTATGGTGGAGCAATTTGAGACCTTTTAGACTGCCTGAACCAAGAAAATATGAAGACAGTAAATGTAAGTAGGGTAACTGGTCCACATTTAGTCAGACAGCAGACCAGTAAAGACAGTAAAGTTATACCTGATTATCATACACTAAAATTTTTCATTTTAGCCTTTTCAATTTGATATTAGCTAGAAATGGATTTAGAAAAGGCAGAATATCAAGATCAGGATATGTGACAAAAAGGAAGCAAGAGGAAGGGATAAAACAACACAACACCTGAGAGGAAAAGTTAGGATTTACCCACTGAAAAAAAAAAGGATCCGAGATTAATGCAGTTAGAGATGGAAGTTATAACTTAAAAATTAATTTAAAGATCATGAGAGGTGTCATGAAATGAAATAGGAACTCAGGGAATTAAAAGTTAAGATAAATGATCATAAGTTAAGATTGGCATCAGTTTGCATGAGAAAGACAGGCAACATGAGTCCTGATTGGCCCACGACTGGGTTGTCTGTTAAAAATAAAATGAAAGTTTAATTTGACAAGAAAATGTAATTCCGCTCAGCAATTTTTTTAGCTGTCACCGACTCCCCTCTGTTGCACATTATCCTTCTACTGTCCTCGTTACCGCCGTCATTTATGCACTTTATTTCTGGCATTTTTATCAGAGTATACCTGAATTTATAAAGCATTTGTGTAAACGGCTTTTGAAGGTATTTATAGTCTTAGCATTCACTATGTCTGACGGTAACTTACCACTGCTCAACACACCTATAGGAGAGAAGCTTCTTCCCATGTCCACACTACATCTTTTAGCTTTGAATTTTATTCCATTTGTCCTGGTAACCGTATTTCCTTGTATTTCGAGATGTTCATGATTTATGTTATTGAACTTGTTAAGAATTTTTAACACGAATTAAGTCACTGCAAAGTCTACGTTTTTTAAGGAAGAAGAGAGCCAAACATTTTAGCCTCTCTTTGTATGCCAGATTTCTAAGGGATGAGATCAATTTTGTTGCTTGTCTTTGTTCTCACTCTAATTTTTCCTTGTCTTTTTTATAGTTTGGGACCAAAACTGGATTGCACATTCAAGGTGTGATCTTACTACAGAGTTATAAAGTGTGAGAATTGTTTTCTGGTGTCTTGTAATGTATGTTCCTGGCTATGAAACCTAACATTTTTTACTTGCTGTTTGACAAAGCACATATCCAGGGAATGAAGTTGTAATGATTAAAGAGCAGGAGATGTCAGAAGGGGCTATCTAGATGCCCTGGATGCTGTTGAACAAATGAAAATGCCCGTAACTTTTTTCATTTGTTTGTTTTATTTTTTAGCATGGGTTGGAGGTGCAGTTTTGGGGCTGGTCAACATACTCTGAGCTTTTTGACTGTTACAGTGGGATGGAAACCTGGGTACATTGAAACTAAGGTGCCTAGGGCACTGAGTAAAGCTGTAAATAGAATAATATGCACTTTTATAGACAGAGCAATCAGCAATATTTATGGTCAAGTAGATAAGAATTTCAGAAAAGGTCAGAGTATACAGAATCAATGCTTATTAGCAAAAACAGATAGTAGAGAAAGCCAGAGGCACAAAGTTGATGATCCAAATCTGTTAGACTTAGCTGCAAGGTGGATGGTACCTAATTCAGAAAGATTAGTTAACCAGGAGCTCAACATAAGTCTTTGATCATTTTTTGACAGCATGAAGAACTTGCATCATATAAAGAGGAAATAGAGAAAGAAAGAAGAAATGTTCATTAGAGGGTTACTAGAGGCAGTAGAATTACCATTTACAATCGCTGTGATATAGGAAAGAAGACATAAATGGACGACCAGTTATGGTTACATTTGATTTGAAGTCTTCAAACCAGAAGGCACTAAGATTGGCTTAGAAAATCAAATACAAGGTGGATTTCAGTAGTGTTCATCAAGTGTGACAGACCAAGAAAAGAGAGGGCAAAAAGCACAGAATATGATTAGAAGGCAAAAAATGGGAGATGCCAATTAAGGTAAAAGGACAGACCACCCCTACCTGTGATGTAGAGAAGTCAGGAATGGCAATGGTAATAGCAGACTGAAAGTATTGTATACCGACACTGATTGATTAATAGTACTTCGTAAAGAGCTGGGTTTTAAGGATTGTGTAAGGGAAAACCTGATATTGTTGGAGTTGTGGGAACAAACATTTTCTGTCTGAAGGGATACAGGATTTCAAGGAGGGTAAGAAAAGATACAGGAGGAACAAGTTTTGCTCTTCTAATAATGAATAACCTTGAGTTTCATACAATACATAATGGGAAGGGTAACTGTAAGAAAGTGGTGTTGATGTATAATCCTCCAAAGACTTTTAAATATCCAGATCAAATATACAATGAAGGAACAATGATGATGATATATTAAGCAGTAACACATGTACTTCTTAGAGATGAGAAAGTACTGATAATGGGGATTTCAAAATAGACTGGTGGGATTTGGATTCTCATATTGACAGGAAGTCATGAAGACACAAGTTTCTAGAGTGTGCACTGAAAAATTTCTTATATCAGCATTTCAATGAACACACTTGGATGAGATGGATTGATTCACTCTCATTAATTGATCCTATTTTCACACAGGCTGGTATGGATATTGAAAATATAACCTGTGATACACTATCTATCTATATCTTTTAGGCTTGTTCCCTCTGGGACCTCCCTCAAGGGTTGGCTATTGCTAAAGTCTCTATAACTGGTGAACTCTTGCTCCCCTTTTTAGTTTTTGGTCCCTCTCCCTTAACAGGCAACTAGCAGAGGGCAATTTTAGTGTTTCTAGAGGATCTTACCAAATGTTCCTACCTACTATTACTACTACCTAACGTGTTTACCTAATGTTTGAACCTGCTACTTCTACCACTTGTTCCTGCCTACTGTCCCTACCTACTACTTTTATCTGTTGATCTTATTATTTTGCCAAAAGGCAGGGCTAGCGCATAGTGCTCACCACAGGAAGATCTAAGAGTTAAGAAGAATGAGTTACATGAGATGTGTTGTCGAGTGTTTTATGTTACAAGGAGAGATTGCTTGTTTGTGGACAGGATGCCAGCAGTCCCCTTGTGGGTGAGGCAGAATGAAAAGACAGCTACTTGGATCAGTGGAGTGCAGATTGACAGCCATTGAAGTGCTGGCTCACTATGCAGTCATTACTAACCCTCCTGATACCCAGGTGGATAGAACTGATAATATACCTCCCTGGTTGGTGGCTGCCTACCAACAACACCACCATTTAGAAAAAGTGAACTTGTAATGCCTAAGTTTGATTATGAGGTTAACAAGGAAGTTAAAAGAACAGTGATGAGACATGACTTGAGTAGGAGATATAATTATGGAAACCACTCAGAACATAATTTCTCTAGTAACAGACTGGGATATTTAGTTAGAATCCAGGAACAGAGGTACTGTGATGAAGGGCTCTGAGAAGCTAACAAATGCAGGAGTGGAAAATTTGTCCCTGTAGCCTCAAATACAGAGGAAAGGATAAGAAAGAGGGAAGAAAGGTTTAAGGGAATCTTGAGATCTACATTGACTGAGATACAAGTGAGACTCCAGCCAGACAGCTTATGCAAGGTATAAGAGAGCAAGGCATGATTATAACAAAACGAGAAATAGAGTAAGTTTGAAAACAGTATTGCGGATAGGGCAGGTGAAAATCCAGTTTTTCCATAAATTTTTCAGAAGTAGATTATTGGTTAAAAAGGATCGATTCAGATTAAGGAATTCAGAAGGAAAAATCGTTGAGGTTGGTGTTAGGATGTGTGAGGAGCTGAATAACAAGTTGTGGAAGATGCTAAAGCCAATTCACAGGTGAAATGGGATGGGGAGGAGGCATTAGAAGACATTGAGATACTAAAAAAAAATTATAAACAATACTAAAAGGTCTTCACCCATACAAGGATTATGATCCTGATGAAATGTCACCATATGTGCTGCATATGTGTTCTGATACAATAGACTTACCTCTTGAAATATACCTCAAGATGTCACTAGAGAATAGCAAAATGCCAAGGGAGTGGAAAAGGACAAATATCATATGCATATCAAAGAAAGGAGACCAGAAAGAGGTGCTGAATTACAGACAGGTCTCCTTGCCGAATTTGGTTTGTAAGGCTCTGGAAAAGATAATCAGAAAGCAAATGAATGACTTTCTTCAAAGGAGAAATTACATAAGTGAGAGGCAGCACAGTTTTTTGGGAAATGAGATTTTTAACAGTTAGGTAGTGGGTAGTAGTTGGTAGGCAGCTAATGACCAGTGAGGTATATTACCAGTACTACCTGCTTGAGTATCAGGAGGGTTAGTGACAGCTGCACAGTGAGCTAGCACTTCAGTAGTGGTCAAATTGCACTCCTCTGACCCAGGAAGCTGTCTTTCCTTTCTGCCTTACCCACAAATGGACTACTGGCATTCTGTCCACAATCATACAACCTCTCCTTATCATACATAAAACTTGACAGCACTTAACTCATGGCTCATTCTTCATAACTCTAGATTTTCCTGCGGTGAGCACTATGCACTAGCCCTGCCTTTTGGCAAAAGTTTTTTTTCAGTCATGAACAAAAGTCCACACGAAGGCCAGACCTTAATTGAAATAAGAGAGAATTATGAAACAGAAAAAGAAAAGACAAGGGAAAGTATTTACAAATTTTGGAGGAAGTGAAAAACCTGCCTTTTGAAATGTGCCAGGTCGTAGTTATTGGGAAAGACATGAGAAGGTAGAGAGTTCCACAGCTTTGATGTTTAGGGAAAGAAGCAGGTAACGAAACAGCCCTCCCATGAGTTGCCAATGGCCACACAGTAATCATGCAACACAGCAGCTTGCCAAATACCGCATGGTCTAGCTAGTGGTGTGGGCACATAAGCAGCCAGCTCTTGGAAACAAAAACCAGAGTGATACCTATAGAATAGGGAAAGCGAACCAACATTGCAGCACAGGGCAAGAGGGTCAAGTATGGAAGTTAGTTTGGGACAGTTTATGAGTCAGACTGCTTTTGTTTCAACTCTATCAGGTAAGGATGCAGAGCTAGAACCACCCCAGATTTGAAAACAATACTCCACACAAGGATGAATCAATCCTTTGTATAAATGAAGCAACTGTTCAGAAGGAAAGAAGTTTCGACAAGTCATTCCTGTAATGTGGGGTTTCCAAGAGAGAGTGGATGTTGCAGAAATGCCAAGTATGCTCATTAAGAGGTGGAATTACAGAACTGTCAAAGGAGAGATGAGAGTTATGAGGAATTTTTGATATTGAGATGGGTAGAAACTGGGTCTTGAAGGCATTAAACTTGCAAGGTTTTGCCTGCCCCACTGAGATATCCTGTCCAAGTCAGGATGAGATGTAGATCGAGTGAGAGAAGAGGGAGCAGAATTGAAGAATGTGGATGAATGTAGTGTTAAGTCATTAGCATATGAGTGCATTGGATTATTTGTGGAGGTGAAGAAATTGTTAAAAAAAGAAAGAGAGAAAAAGTGTAGGGGACAGGACAGACCTTGAGGAACACCGCTGTTGTTGGAGAAGAGGGGGAAGGCTGATCCATCAACAACCACAGAGATAGATCGGCTGGAGAGGAAGCTTGATATAAAGGAGCAAAGGGAGGGAGGAAAGCCAAAAGAGGGAAGCTTAGAATTGAGACCCTAGTGCAATAGATAGAATTAGTATATAGAAACATTTAGGTAGGAGCATTAAATAGAAACAATACGTGGAGGTAGTAGGTAGGAACATTAGGTAGTAGTAGTAGTCAGTAGGAACATTAGGAAGGAACCTCTGGAGATGCTGCATTAGAGTTTCCCTCTGCCAGTGGCCTTTTAAGGGTGAGGTGCTAAAGGCTAAGAAGTAACACTGCAGTTCATTAGTTATGGAGACACTGATGCTGTGGCCACCCCATTGAGGCATCAGAGATATAGATAGATAGATAGATGAATTGATAGGCCATGTTCAACAAACCTCTTAGTGATAGTGAGCTCTGTTGTAGACAAAAGGGAAAGGTGGGTAGATTGTTTATATCTTGACTGCCAGAAGGCATTTGACAGTACTGCAGGGGATGCTGATTATGAAGCTGGAATACATGGCAGGACTATGGGGGAGACTTCTCCAATGGATAGAAGATTTTCTTTGTGTAAGGGAATGAAGGACATTTATCAAAGTGGCCTTATCTGAATGGATGGAGATCACCAGAGGGGTGCCATGGGGTTCTCTTATGGCACCTTTACTCTTCTTGATCTGTGTGCATGACTTGCCTGAATATATGGACTACTACCTAAAATGTTTGTAGTTGATGCAAAAATCATAAGGGGAGTGAAAAGTGAGAAGAATTGCATTAGTTTGCATGGGAACATAAACTGACTCCAAAGGTGAAATGATATATGGTTGATGAAATTTAACCCAAGCAAATGTAAAGTAATAAGGATGGGACAGAGTGAAAGAACACTTCAGTATGAGTATTATCTAGCAGGAAATAAGCTTTAGAAGCCATGGATAGGTCTTTGGGTCCTGTTTGTGAGTAGGGGGATATGGTTTTAATGCAGTGCACATGACAAACTAGAGAATAGATGTGAATGAATGTGTCCTTTGTCTGTTCCTGGCATTACCTCTCTAATACGGGAAATGGTAACTAAGCATGAAAATGCACTCATTTTCTGCATTATGAGATAGTTCAAGGAATGCACAAAGAGCATCATCATTTGTTCACATCCACTTTCTAGCTGTCATGCATAATTCACTGAAACCAGAGCCCCCAGCTAACAGTCAAACCCAACAGACCTTTACATGGTTTCCCCTGATGGTCTCATGTGCCCTTAAAGCATCTCTTATGGGAAAAATAGTATTTATTTCAATGTTGAGAACTCAAAACTTATTGGAAGGACACCAAATGAAAATATAAGAGTGCCCTATGAGAAAGCTAGAGAGGCTATGTGAGATAGGAAATATTTCTGGAGTAAGTATCAAAACCTGAATGAATGCTTTTTGGTTGTTAAGTCCTGTGAACATGCATCTGTTGACATAATTTGTTTTATGATGGTTAAAGGAGGGGAATCATCATGGAAACACCTCATTTTAGTAGGTAAACACTTTTAAACTTCCACAGAGCATACATTTGCTGTCCAATTTTACATTTTTATAAGCAACAACAACCATTGTCATCATTGGTAATGGATATTATTAACTTCTTAGCTCTTTGTTTAGATTTTTCCCGTCCAACCCAGTGACTCAGTTTTTCAAGTAAGGCCCGAGTGTCAAGTGAGTCACTGTTACACATTTTTTTTTGTTTATTTTATGTATACTGAAAGATTGATCTCTGATTATTATTACATTTTGTCTTATGTAGAAAATCTTTTGCCTCAACATGGTCAACTCTCAATGTTAGAAGACTCATTGTTCTTAAATCATTTTCCACATGATGCGAAGACAAATCATCATCATCAAGTGCTTCATGAGCATCATCTGCCCGGTCCTCTAAAGCTAGCCAAAAGCTGCTCAATTTCTATGCTAGAAAACTCATAACAATAACCTTTCATTGGTATGGCTGAAGGATGACTGACTGTGGGGAGAAATAATTGTGCATTACGACCTTGGCAACAATGAAAACAGAGGTGCAAAACTCATTGCGTAAATTCATGTCTGTTGGAATATCTGTCCAGAGGAGTTTAGGGATTGATACCATCAGTAAGTGATTTGCATTAGATTTGGGTAGAAAGTCTTTTACATGAAACTAGTCACTCAAGTCTTTTGCCCTTCTCTTAGTTTGGGAACCCAGTAATGCAAAATTGATGCCCACAAAAAGGTCCATGCCAGTACACATTAGTTGAACTCCATGTAAATGAAAATGGAATAATGGTGGTATGCTCTTAGATTTTTTTTCTCATTATAAATCTGAATGCTTTTTTTGTTGAAAATTCATATTTAAGTGTCATGAATTGTGGATATTACTGTGCTGTATGACATTCAAATTTCAACAGTCACTAGGAGTGGATTAAGCAATGTGTGACATCCTGCAAAGCCTGTTGTTCCTCAAGAGGTCAAGTGACTTGAAGATTAAGAGTTTTAAGAATTAAAGCTTTGGATGAATGAAAATTCTTGAAACCAGGATGTGTCCTAGAAAAGTCACCTAGTAATTGTACTGACCTTGATTTCTATAAACTCAGTCTTGAGTAGTGTTGTTTGTACTCATAACAATGTGAAATACATGTAT
>JAUUDW010652965.1:0-10577 GCA_032361385.1 Panulirus guttatus | reverse complement strand
TGGACTGAACCAGGGCATGTGAAGCGTCTGGGGTAAACCATGGAAAGGTCTGTGGGGCCTGGATGTGAAAAGGGAGCCGTGGTTTCAGTGCATTACACATGACAGCTAGAATTTGAGTGTGAGCGATTGTGGGCATTTCATCTGTCTCCTGGCACTGCCTTGCTGGTGCAGGGGGTGGCAATGCTATTTCCTGTGGGGCTGGGTGGTGTCAGGAATGGATGGGGGCGAGCAAGTGAGAATATGTACATGTGTATATGTGTATATGCAAGTGGATGTGTATATGGGTATATATGTATATATTGGTGTGTATATATATGTACTGTGCATATATGTGAATGTATGTATATATGTGTGTATGTGGGGGGTTGGATCTTTCTTCATCTGTTTCCTGGCGTTACCTCGCTGACACGGGAAACAGCGATCATGCATAATAAATAAAAATAAATATAAATGTATATATATACCCTAGCTTGAGCCAGGTACCCATTCTATCGACCAACCCCGAGGGGTGGATGAACAGCTGGCTTAACTGTGGACCGACTGCCACAACCAAGATTCGTACCTATGCGCTCGACCCTAGGCAGCCCATAAATGCATCACGGTCTGGAACGCTAGCCGGTACACCATGGGAATCCTACTGACTGCTTCTTCCTAATGTTCCTATCTACTACTTCTAACTAATGCTCCTACCTACTGCTTGTCTATTGCTCTTAACATTTTGCCAAAAGGCAGGGCTAACACACACAGCTCAACACAGGAAAATCTAGTAATGAAAAATGAGCTGTGTGAGTTAAGTGCTGTCAACTGTTATGTGTGACAAGGAGAGATTGCATGTTTGTAAACAGAATTACAGTGTTGGTGAAGCAGAAAGAAAAGACAGTTACCTGGGTCAGAGGAGTGCAACGTGACGGCCACTGAAGTGCTGGCTCACTACGCAGCTATCACTAACCCTTCTGATACCCAGGCAGGTAGTACTGATAATATACCTCCCTGGTCGTTGGCTGCTTACCAACTACTGCATTTGGTGTGGAATATGACAGTGGTCATCAGAGGGCATATGGTGTAACTGATGGTGCAGTGAAACAGAAAAGTGAACTCATTGGAGAATTAAAATATTTAAAAAAATACATGTTAGTAATGGTTGTCCTAGTAAAGGGGAAGTATGACTATGAGAAATAATGATAGAGATGGAGTGGAGAAAAGGAATATGGGAGGAACAGTGTTGGCTGAGAAAATAGCACATTAGAGAGCAAAATTCAACATGTCAAAGTAAATCACTTACAGAGAATAGTAATTGTGTAAGAAAACTCAAAAATTATAAATCAAGACATATTGTTTATTGCTGAAATCAGCAAAAAAGACCTTTAAAGAATTTTATAGTTATTTTAGGTGTAGAAGAGTCATTACTCAGTCAACTGCAGAAAATAGTGATTTGTTTCAAGACAGGGAAGCCATGGCAAAGGTTTTAAAGTATTCTTTTTTTTAACCACAAAAGATGCAGCCTTGTTTCAGATCTATTTCCATTGCTCGGGAAAAAAAAACATTTTGCGTCATATCAACATGTATGTGCAAGATATACCACTACCGTCAAATAGAATGGAAGCAAATGAAACAACAAGCCCACATGGGATTTATCCAGGTAAAGTGAAATATGCTAAAAATGAAACCTTTGAGCTCAAGAATTTTCTTTTCAATAACTCTCTCAAAACAGAGAACTTTCTAGCTTGCCAGCATAACAGGCAAATTAATAAGATAGCAAATCCATGCCGATATCTTTGCCCAGTAAGCTTAATGTCCATAGTTGTAAATTTATGGTAACATCATTCCATACAACATTGTAGATCATGAAGAAGATCAGCTTTTACTCTACAATTCTCAGCATGGTTTTTTCTTTTTTGTTATATAATTCCAGGATCCCTTCTCCAAGGGTTTCTCCAGTTTCAAGGATATGCTACGATCAGTTACTGGGAAAGGATGGATTCCTTTAGATTAAGGAATTCTTTGACAAGATTGTACTACCATGGTACAACTTTGCCGAGGGTGACTTTTCAACTGTGGCATAACCACAAGCAGGCAGGGTCTGGTAACAACTTACAAAATGGTTTTTGACGAAATCAATTATGTCTGAAAAATATACCTGATTTCTTTCATGATGAAAGTAAAGTACCAGATGTCATCTATTTAGATTTTTAGAAAACATTTGATAAAACCCTTTATCAAGGATAACCTGCTAATGTTCAGGCTCATGATATAGATGGTGTTGTACCTCAATGGTTAGGAAATTGGTTGATTGGCCAAAAACAAATTAGCAGTTAATAGTCATAGCTGAAAGTGGTTACACGTAACAACTGGTTGCCTATGCCACAGGGATTAGTTTTGGGACCAGTTCTCTTTCTCACACATAATAATGATGTTGATAATGGTTTGTGTTGTAAATCATAAAAATTTCCAAGGGATACCAAGCTGGAAAATAAAGCTTTAGCAAAGATTGACTTTTTTTGGCTGCAAGCTGACATAGACTAATTGACCATGCTCATAGGTGGCAAATGTGATAATAATGGTAGTAGAAAAGAGAAAGCAAGCTACAGTATCAAGTCTGTTAGGTTAGAAAATATTAATGAGCAAAAATATTTAGGTGTAATAATCTCTGATGACCTAAGGCTAACTAAGCTGTGTGTAGAAGTTATAAAAAAGATGAACAAAATTTAAGGGTTCATATGTAGTGCATTCAAATTTCAGTCTTAAGAGACTAATCCTCACTCTCAGCAATTCATTAATGCATCCCCACCATGAAAAGTGTTCAGTTTTGGCCTTCCTACTTGAAAAAAGATAGGCAGAGTAGTGACAAATAAAACCTAAGACAGAGAAGTGGTGAGGGCAAAAAATACCTTGTAAACAGAGTAAAGACATGGGCAAATAAAACCTAAGACAGAGAAGTGGCAAGGGCAAAAAATACCTTGTAAACAAAGTAGTGACATGGGCAAATACAACCTAAGATAGAGAAGTGACAAGGGCACATAAAACCTAGAAAAAACTGTAGTGAACAGTGGACATTAGTGGTCGGTGTGTGTGCTGAGTTAAAATGTGACATCACTGTATGGCACTGCAGAGAAAATGTTGCAAAGTCGATATATGAAACAGTGCAGAAAAAACATGGATGAAATTTTCATTTTAACCACAATATACTGTTTTGGTAACTGAAACAGTACTAATCATGTTCCATACAAATTTCTCCCACAGTGGATGTAATTAATACAAATATAATTCTATCTTTATTTTCTGTAAAAATAGTAATCCACTGGTAGTGATTAACATGTCACAATATCTTATACAAAAAAAATAGTTCACACAATACACAATATCTTAGTACTCTGTTGTCCTCACGAGATTTAATAGCTTTAGTGAAACTGAGGTACACCTGTAATGACAGTATATCAAGGTATTCAGTCTTCATCTCTTATAATGTTATAAACATCAGAACCAGACTTTACTAACTCTGGGATCAGATGTAATAGTGTTCTGAATGAATTTTGTAAACTTGTTCAAGGCTTTTTGAATGTTAAAATTTTACCTGTCGCATTATTCTCTTGTTCAAATCTGCATACACAGTACAATCTTCATTTAAACTGGTGCACAAAACATACTTTTCTTCATTTCTTAGAAAGAAGAGGTAGATAACCCCATGGCAATCCATTTACTTGCACTAATGAATGTACATCATATCATCATAATAAGAAATCATCATCAATACCTGTTACTTTGTTTCACACCTGAAATTTTATTACTTTATATGACACTTGTTATAATTTCAACATGATAGAATTAAATTTAATGACAAGCAACATGAAAAAATTCCATTTGATCATCATCAGAAATCTTCTTAAATACCTGCTATCATTTTAACAATAAAAAATGTGAAATGGTATCTAACAATCTGTAACACTACATATATCTATCTGATTATACTGACACATTACAATAATACCTTACACATTTTAACTACAGTATTCCACATGGTCATACTGACAATACTTTTATCAATACTGTGATTTGTGTATCAATAGCATGGTATATCACAACCCTTTAATATTCTGCCACTATCACAAAAGTTCTTTATATCATCATACTGCCTGGAAATTTTACCTTCATTAGAAAACTGCAACATTCAGGCTGAATGATGCATGCAACTGTTTCAATCCCTATGAACAACACCGGAAAAAAATATCATGAATATATTTTGACAACAATTTTATGAACAGAACTAAACAAAGCATGTCTAGCCGAGGCATCTTGACTGCTACCCAATGCAAGGAAAAAGGACTACAGGGGCTCCCCAACTTACAATAGTTCAACTTGCGACTTTTCAACTTTATGATGGTGGGATAGTGATACGCATTCAGTAGATACTGTACTTCAAATTTTGATATTTTCCCAGGTTAACGATATGCGGTATGATACCTGCTCATGACGGCAGCGAGCCATGGCTTCCAGTCAGCCACATGATCAGGAATATGAACAACTTTTACTCTACAGTGTACTGTGTCGCTAGCATTTTTGAATTTTGTGTTTTTGCATCCCATCATGTTTGCAAAATGCCCATCTGCGTCTCCTGCCTCTGGTGAGAAGAAGAAGAAGGCAATTACTCTTGAGATGAAATTAAAGATAACTGCCCTGAATGAAGTTATACTCAAGGCACCAAGAAAGTTCACGGCAAAGAAACTGGCTAATGTAAGTGTTCTGAGAGTGTTTAAGATAGGCTAGGCTAAGCTTTGGTGTTCGGTATGTTAGATGTACAGTATTAAATGTATTTTCGACTCAAGATATTTTCAACTTACGATGGGTTTATCAGAATGTAACCCTATCGTAAGTCGAGGAGCATCTGTACTTAAAACCACTGTAATAAAGTAATCTCCTATTTCCTTCCTGTTCATATTAAACAACCATTCCTTATACAAGTTCCATGTAGCACAAGCAAGAAAGAAGCCAACTAGACACTCTATCCCAAGTCTTGTATTACAAATTATTGTTTACTTGAACATGCTGAAGCTACTGCCACAAAGAAAAATCCATGAAAGCATGTTATTATTACCCAAGTGATCAATACTTTGCAAAACAGGTATAATATTCACTAATTGTATACTACAACAGTGATTTTGGAAGGATACTTCTGGGAGTACACAAGAGTGTATGACAAAAAATGAAGAAATCTCATTCTGTAAAAAAGAGGATAACATCATTTTCTAAGTCAGTGGCCAAATTCTGACAAGACTAAATGACATGGGAACTGGCTACCTTTCAGCCTGAGTAACTGAAAACATCACATCTCCAAATTGAATCTACAACTCTTACAAAATATACAAGCTAATACCTTCTTATTACAGACACAAGAAAAATAAGATTTAGTGAATATCTATGCTTCACTAAATTCCTCCAATTACTAAAGCCTTAGCAAATATTTTCATAAATATAGCTGTGTGCATGCTGCCAGCTGTTAAGCCTCAATAACAAGAAAAAAATTAGAAAATCTGATGGAATGACTTCCATTCTTAGGCATGTGTTCTTCAACAACAACCACAGGAGCTAAGTGATTTCCAAAATCAAATAAATTGCAAAGTTTGCCTGCATCATCTCAAGCCACATGAAAATTTTATGCATTCTGTATGTTTTTAAGGAGTTTCATGAAGGAAACAAGATCAGTTGAAGGAACCTACTAAGATAAATTTTACTTTGCAGTTACTGTTAAAATGGAAAGCCCATAAAAAAAATATCCAAAGATGAGTTCGGTAATGCTGCCATGGATGTTTTATCTTTTGTTTGTGAAAACTTTTTCATAAAGAAAACAAGAAAAGCAAATATTCTTAAGTAAGAATCTGGACATGACAAATTCCAAAACTAATGCTCTTATTAATATGAAATCTGTACTCAACAAATATTAACACTTATTTGAAAAAGTTTCTGTTTTTCAAAAGCTTCACAAATAAAAACAATTAACTCTGGGCGAAGAATTCATATCCTGCTGCATTCACAAGGGAATGTGAATTTTTCTGTAAAATACAGGAATGACAACTGGTTCTTTTTTACAGCTTTTTTTTTTATTAAGGCAAAGCCCTAAAGCTTCCATATCTTCTATCAATATTTTCTGAAACTAGCATCTGATTGGAAGGAACAGATTTCTTGCCCCTTTCACTCATAAAGATGAATGAATTGTGGAGTATGTGGAGAAAAATTAAAGGGCCAAACTGGAAGGAATGTTATGAGTTCTGTGTTGCCAGCTCATGAACACTAATCAAAAACACCATATATTATCATTATATATCATTATTCATGTGTTATAATACAACAACACAGACTCATAATGATAAACAAACTATAAAAGCACAAAAAAATTTGTGTCATTTTTAAAGATACTGAACAATCCCATGTTGCGAGCTCATGAGCACCCATCAAAATCATTATGTTTCTTTATTTATGCATCAGAATACACTATGCTTGCACAGCACATCTTGACATTATAATGTCCCTAAGTTACCTAAATAATGGTGAAAATAAAATAAAAACAGGAAAGAGAGCTAAATGAGTCACGATGTGGGTGGTGGCAGTCAGCTGAGTTTTAAGTCAGCCAATGTGTAAGGGCAACATTTTATGGGGACCCTGGTACAATTTCCAGGTCAGGGAGGGTCAACAAACCAACTGGAATGTATGACCATTTTTTGACAAAAGTGAATTCCGTCATGTTTTGGAGTGAGAAGGAATATTGTGTATTACAATTTTTGTTGTAAATCATGTCCAAAATGTTAAATAACAGACATTAGAAAAACATTTTCTTGCTAGAGACTTCAGTAAGACTAACAGGCTACAAAGATACTAAAAAATAACTAAAAAACTTAGCTATGAAGAGAATCTGTAGAAGTGTAATAAAAAGCCTTGGAAATATTAAGAGATAAAGTAAATTAAATACTTCTTGTCACTCTGAAATACCTTATTCTCCTTGCTGTGGTAAGATCTAGGATTACATGATCTATTCAAATGCTCCCAAAAATCAAATCAGTTCCCAGATAAAGTCACTAAAAAAAGATGTAGAAGAATTATAAGATCATACTCTATCTATGTTTGAGATACCCTAGAAAATCTCCTTTGAACAGTAATAAACATGGCAAACAATATAGGCAATGAAGCAAGACTCAAAACTAAAAGATCATCATTTTCAATCTCATGAGTATCTTCATGATATCAACTGAGAATCACAGACTTGATATGATGCTTAAACCCAACAACTATACAAGCAGTGTACATGCATTTAACAGCCTTTGCAAAACTACAACATTACTGTATCAGTAAACCTATACATCAGCACTAGATGTGACAGGTTAACAGCTACATCCCTTACAAAATTTAAGAATCCTCTTTGATACAATAATTCCTTTATCAGTGTCACAAAAAGTCCAAACAGCTCCCACTTTTAGTTGAAAGGAAATATGAACACCAACACCTGAAAATATCAAACTTCAAATCTTCACAACATGGGAATTCAGCTGTACTCAAGCTAGAAACTTACTCATAACATTAGTCATGGCAGTTAACCAATACACCAATGTCAGATGGAGAAGGAAATAACCATGAATCTGGGCAATATGAACAAGAAAAAATATGTTTTGGTGAGGAAGAACCATTAGAAGATTCAAGTGCCACCTAATGGTAGGTGTATCTCTAAAAAGAAAAATGATCTGGTAGGGTCTTCTGTGATAGATACACTAGTCACTAATGAAAATAGTTTATCCACAAAACCATCCTCAACAACCAAATAATCATCGGCAAAGGCAGGTATATCATGATCAACCACTTCAGAAACTGGTGAAACTACCACTAATGCTTCCTTCAGGTTAAGAAAAGACATCTGTAAAATCACCTAAATTAAAGGGTATGAAGAATGCTGTGAAAATATAGCTCTAACAACAGAATAATATGGTTGGTTGATTAGTAACAAAATGTCAAGGATGTCTTGTTGAAGAAAAAATATCGACTCTTGTTGAAGCAAGCTGTCAGAATGAACATGCACATCTTTCTTGGGATTCAGAAAGCTCAATTATACTCCAGGAAGTTCAACATTTCAATAATTTGGTATACATCAGTTTACACTAAGCAAAAACAAGAGTTTTACATAACAAGGAGTGCTCTGAGGGCAACACAGAAACGAAAATGCAGGTTCCACAAAAACAAAATCCAAGGCTGTACAACAATGAAACATTTTAAGAAAACATTCCTTATGGAAATATATGGGATGAATATTCCCTAACTCCTATTCTCACATAAAGGATGCTACATGAGAGACTACTGCTAGATTTCACAGTGCTAGGTTCCAGCTGACAACCTACTCCACAAGGTACCTCATAGTCACCATAACCAATGATATGGCTCGAGATTCTAGAATCCAAAAGTACTAAAAGTCCCAACAACAACTCATTTGAAAATAAGTCTTTTCCATTAAATATTTGCTATGACAGCTACGACTGAACTGGTAGCCAAACAAGTTTAACACCAATCATCTACACAACAAAGTCAGGACAAAGACCTTTATGAAAATTTAAAGACTTAACAGTAATGATTATGTAAAGGAATCCTGGTGAATATATATGTCAAAAGATATTAATGAAAGAAAGTTTGTCTGACTTAAGCTACAGGTATGACCACAAGCAAATTCTTTTTCACCACACTGCTGCAACTTCGTCAGGTGATCATCAATACAATGTGTATAAAGTTTTGGATATTATAGCAACAACTGCATGAGCAAGCTACATCAGAAACAGAGTGAATATTCATAACATGGGCTAATTACAAAAACATGCATCACATCTAAGAGTAGACAACTCGCCTTGCTTGTGTTGGTATGGCACTTGTTCTAGGCTTGGTAGTTTTTCAAATGGACAGGATGAAACTGCTTACTCATAAGATGAATGTCTAATCTTTAACGATACTTTCCATTCCTAAAGTTCTGCATCTTGTCTTGGTGGCCATATATTAAAGAATAACATAACAAAAATATAGAAAACAAGTTGCCAAATTATTGTTCATTCTTAAACTAAATGCTGAATGATCATTGAAGTATATGATTTATGTCTCTCTTACTTATAAATGCTACAATCACTGCATTTCCTTTTCAAAAAGTCTTGAACAACCATATTTCATGAAAATACAGTCAGTGAAATGAATTTCACCGCTAATATCTGTGAAATAAGAGAGGGCAGCTAATAAGTTCCAGAATTATGAAGATTTATGAATGTGCTCTAGGCTAAATTCTGTGTTGCACAAACAATACTAATCACGTGACTACCATAAATCTAAATTTACAGTTAAGCAAATTCTAGACACAGGAGACCCTTAATGAACAAGCTCATTAGGGTATTGCATTTGTCTTCTCTTATAATATTACCTTCCCATAAAGTACATAACCTACAATCTTATTCCAAAAATTTGGAATTTAGTATCAAAGAAAAGAAGGATGGTGCCCCCTAGAAAAGTATAATTCACATTAATGAATCAGTTACAGCTACAGTATCATGAGACTGCTTTTAATATATCTTATTCACTCCCATTGTATATGTAATGGTATCATTTGCTATTCCATGAGCTTCTCACTTTTATTGACAATACTCGGTTATCATCAACAGTATGCCTACAGTGACTTTTCAGAAATAATGCTAAAGATGATACTGATAAACTCTGAGTGCTGGTTACCCCAGTGACTGCTTCTCTTCCTGGGAATAGTCCTCATATTAATTTGCCTTAGTGGCTGCATTTTTGCACAATAATTTTTTGACCAAATTGACTCAGACTGTTGAAGACAGATTAACAGCAAAAGCTGTACCAATCAAGCTGTCATGTAGCATTTATATTAAGAAATCTAATTAAAGAACTTTTTACGTAAGACAAACACCTTACACCAGATATTCTGCATTAAAACTAAGGCTTTACATAAAAAATCAACAGACATTCTGGTCATTGCATACCACCATACATTACATTTTTAAAGAGAGCCAATAGGAACACGAAAGTTATATATGCTGCTTTTATGTGAAACCATCCCTCTTTGCTGTCACTGTAAGAATATAAGTTATCAAATGAAGAAAATAAGGATTCCCCAAATGACAAATAAAGATAAAACAATGAATGCGGGATAAAAATAGAGTGCAAAAGAATGGGGGAGAACAATAAGAAATGATGTCATTAATTGTACACAGACTTTCAACATGTTTAACAGAATAAGTGTAATTAAATTAGGGTTCAGCATGGATGCTGTTCAAATTGTTACTTAAACAAAGGATGGCTACTGTAAAAAGCGTATTTGTTTTGATCATCCAGTGCATACTTAAAAGTGTGTTTATACAGGTAACATGGACCAACTTACAACCTAGTTAAAATTAATATGCTCTCTGATGAAAAAATCAAAAATCAATGAAATACATAACTGCATATGGTAAACTTCTTATGTATATTGCTGCTTGTGTAACTACTGTTTCACAAAATTTTTATCTTGAAAAACTCAAAACAGACCCTGGGGAATACTTATGGTTGTGAGGTGG
>JAUUDW010652932.1:0-10577 GCA_032361385.1 Panulirus guttatus | reverse complement strand
TATATATATTTATATATATCATACAGACGGTTGCATGTGCTTACAGAGGCAAAGCCATGTTTCATGAAATTTGATATGTATATCAACGTAGTACATAACACTTGCAAATGTATATGAATATAGATTAGATAAAAGAGATGCCTGGTACATTCAAAACCTTCTACACCCTGTACACCTTTACTCCAAAATTGACAAAGTTAGATTTGTTGTAAACAATTGTGCACAGTTGAGACTGATTGCAATCAAAAACTTGCGTGATATGGATTTGTTTCTTTCCTCTTCTAGTAATTTTTGATGTGAGATGTGCATAAATGCTTCATGAACAACAGGGATTCAGTGTTGTCTGAACATCAGTTTACCAAACACTGATTGTTAATGCCTGTAAGGCTCATTTATTCATATCCACGTCCATGTGGCTGGTGGATCGGACTTTTAACAAGAAAAAAATGTTTAAAAAGATTTATATCAGATTAACATTTGGAGGTCAGGGTCAAAGTTTAAAGAGAAAAAACAAATACAGGTGGCTTACGCGTTCACCACGTTTGTTTTTTTGTCACCATTATCATTACTTTCGTCGTTACAATTGTCATCATTTTCATACACTGATTATGTAGAACTATCTTTCTTGGATCCTTTGAGACTTTGATCACGACTCGAAGCCACTAATAAAGTTTTCCGTATGAATCATATGCGTGGGCTGCGATTCGTTTAGCGATGGATATCTGAAAAATTAACATATTAATGAATCCATACTTAACTTATACTAGTGAAATACGAGTCTCTTTAAATCAATAACGTTGGGCTTTTATTTAATAACTGCTCCTCAAGCCAGTGCGTGACCTGGGTATCCTGTTCACGCTGATAGATACTCGTTATCAGAATATAGGTCCATTATCTGAAGGCTGTCTGGCGAAACTGGCGCTTAAATGCGAGATAAAGGTGACCGGCAATACATTTCTGCAGACTGGGGAGAGATCGACGACGACATGTGTGGAGGTTGAATTAGGAGATAAGATCCTTGACACTGAGGGGAAGGAGGGCTGGGCAGAGCGAGGCCGGGGAGAGATGTTTGATGGAGGTTGCCTAGCAGGTGAGGCAGAACTGGGGATGTGGAGGTGGCACTTGAAGGCTGCATCGGCAGAATTGGAGGTTAAGCAGAAGATCCTCCAAAGCTGTGCTGGGAAGGAAATGGAGAATAGAGAAGAGAGAAGTCCATGAAGGCTGTCCTGGTTATAGTGGGAAGGGTAGAGAAGTGTGCGGAGGAGGAGGAGGGAGGACATGGAGGCTGCACTGTGAAATGAGTCAGGGTGGGAAGGAGGAGGAGAGTACCTGGAGAGCTTTTCAGTTGCACGTTTAAAGGGGAAATTTTCACGTCAGGAGCGACTCACTCAGCGCTACATTGAAACTCTCTACCTTACAAACAAGCAGAACTCGCACAGATGAAATGATGCGACATCTGTAAGTTCTATCACCTGCAAACGTAGAAGTTGTATAGATAATAAACATGAGCAATGGAGTCATTCCACAGGTATAGGATATGAGAAGTAAAACATCAAGGAAAATCAATATCATCTTTACAGTGCTGGTAACAAGTACAGGAACAGCCAGCACGATGTTTGTACTTGTGTAAGTGAGGCATATCTGCCCTAGTTTCTGTAGAGGCCTATTGTTAAGCTAGAGACAAAATAAGAGAAGAAAAGATATTAAACAATGAAACTTTTTTGAAAGAGTTATACGGAAGATAAACACGAATTCTGAAGAATTTTATTAAAATAGGTTATGAAGAGTGTGGAACCAGGGTCCAATGTAAGAATGAACCGCATTTTTACTGAGGGTGGCCAGTTGGAGGCATGGAATTTAGGGGCAGTCAAGATAAAGAACTCTGTAAGTGTGTTTAGTGACTCATTGGTTTGTTGACTCCGGAAGAAAAGTGGAAATTGTAACGAAGTTTAATCCAAGATTGTTTTTGGAAGTGATGTGGATGTAGTTTTGTTGGGCATGAAAAGCGATTCAACCTTCTCTTTGAATTCACTGAATTCAAGGAATATTCAGCGCTTGATTTTCCATGCTCAGGATATTCAGTATCAGAGTTTCCCCGGTTTGCAATTGTTATGAGATTAAAGATAAGAGAAGTAACATATCCTAGAGAGTTGGATGGAACTTAGCTGAGCAGAACGGTTTAAAAGGCTGAGGTGAAGATTGCTGTTGCCTATGTATGAGATAGTATAGCATGAAGTTACCGGTGAAGTGTCAATAATATGTGAAAGACAAAGGGACTGAGCAAGATGTGAACCTGGGACACTAAAGTGTGACAGAAAAATCAGAACATGATCCGTTTACCGCTGCATGGAACTGGAATTATTCACAAAAGAGGAAATCCTGTAGATCAAAGAATTAAGAGAACCAAAGGAGGGGAACTTAATCAAAAGATATTTGCAAAAGATTTGTTCGGAGCGTTTGAGATGTACCGGTAACGAGAATGAGAATTACGAAAGCCATCAAGAGTAGACTAAAGGATGTGCGTGAAAAGAGGACTTAAATTGCTAATTTTTTTCCTTAATATGATACGTAATTTGAAGGTGCAGTGGTGAGGTCAGGACATGTGAGAGGTACCAAGGCCTGACTGAATGAAATTGGGTGACTTCATGAGGATAAGAACCAGCATGGCCTGTCACTGCTGGACTACATGCGAGGAGCGTTACACTTCGTGAGAGATTGCTTCCAGTGGTGTCGATGATGCATTCTGGTTTGTTGTCATATTGCAATTATGTTCACTGTTTCGATTCGGGTTATATCTCTAATGCATCTTTATAACTTGCTTAGGTTTCGTTGCCTTAGAGTGTGTTAGATCGAACCACATTTTTTTTTTCATTAGTCGTTTGCAGTGCTTTTCATTTGCCATTTGATTATCATAATGGGATTGACGGGTCTCTCTTCTTCTGACCGAAAATTAACACATCGGCCGCCTCCTTCTCACGCACACGCACACACACCGATGCTGCGCTGGGCTAAGATTATTTAACGCTCTGCTTAAAGTCATCAGAAACATCCCTAGTTATCTTGACCATGCTAAGGCCTTTCAGCTTCATTCCCTAAGGTTCTCTGCATTCCCAGGTACCCGTTCGGCATACTTGTTCCTTACTTTGATTTATAGAGGAAGTCTATCATATTGCTTCATAAACTTCATAAGATACAGCGAGCTGTCGTATCTTAAGTATGGCAAGAAATTTCTCGTGAAAGAATTGTTTCCAAGAGCAAATAGGCCACAAAAAGGTCAGATTTCACAGATCGATATTCCTACGGATCATGTCTCTCACCATATTTTTTTCTTCTTTATGTTGAAGGCTCCAGTCACGGACAAAAGTCCACATCAAACCCTAGCCTTAATTGAAATAGCAGTGAATTATGAAGCAGAAAAAGGAAAGACAAGGGAACGTATTTACGAATTTTGGAGGAAATGAAAAACCTGTCTTTTGAAATGTGCCAGGTCATAGTCATTGGGAAAGGTATGAGAAGGTAGAGAGTTCCAGAGCTTCGACGTGAAGGGAAAGAAACTGTTGTCAAAACGGCTCACCATTGAGTTGCTGATGGCTGCACAGTAATCATGTGAAGCAGCCAGCTCTCGGAAGCAGAAACCAGAGCAATACCTATAGAAGAGGAAAAGTGAAACAACATTGCGCCGTAGGGCAAGTGCGTCAAGTTTGGAAGTTAGCCTGGGACAGTATGTAAGGCGTACCGCTTTCGACTCAACTCTGTCAAGTAAGGATGAAGAGCAAGAACCACCCCAATTATGAGAGCAGTACTCCATACACGGACGAATCAATCCTTGGTATAATCGGAGCAACTTTTCAGAAGAAAAGAATTTTCGACACCTAAACTGGACACCTAGTTTCTTAGAGGCAGACTTAGCTATTCCCGTAATGTGGGGCTTGCAAGAAAGAGTGGATGTTACAGAAATACCAAGTATGTTCATAGAGTCAAGAGGTGGAATTACAGAACCGTCAAAGGAGAGACGAGAGTTGTGAGGAGTTTTCGATAGAGAGATGAGTAGAAACTGGGTCTTGGAGGCATTGAACTGAATAAGATTTGCCTACCCCACTGAGATATCCTGTCCAAGTCTGCAGCTTGTGCATGCCTTTCCTAACAGCATTAACCCTGGTAAACAGACTTACGCTATACGTATCTAAATATACGACGTGAACAAGTGTTTCTCATACGCTTCCTACAAAGGCAATGTGTGTGCTCTTCTACCCTTTCTGAGTTCTATATCCCTTCACGATCTCAGCAAAGGGGATTTCTCTTGACATTTTTGGTGAATTTATCGTACCAGTTCGAATGATCAGATCAGCCATTATCTCATCTCATTTTGCCTAATTCATTCACTCTTTATCGTGAACTTATATACATACGTAATGAATCCGCTGAGTCTGGAGCTTCAGTTCTAAGTAACACTTTATTTGCTGACAAACTCCTCTAAAGTCATTTTTTCCGATTGTGGTTCAGAATACAGTGGCAATTCCCACTCCTCTCTGATTTATACGACATTCGAAGATGCAGCAGAGTGGCTCACCACTCACTTGATGATGGTCTTGTGATACATGAGAAAGTTAAATACTTGAATGTCTTACCACGTCACCTGGTCTCACAGTACAATGACAACCCTGATAATGAGTGTGCCATACAGTTAGCAGTCATTCAGTTGACTAGCGCCTTGCTACATTTCATTCTTTACGGAGAACAATAAAGTCTGCTATACGATTTCTTTTTCTTTGCCAAGAACTGTCTATATCACTGACGACTTCGTAGATATATACCTTGCTCAATCTCAGTGCATTTTTCGTGAAAAGTATAGACTCCAGCACAGTTCGAACTCTCAAATGTTATCTGATCAGAAAAAGATAAACTGAAAAGTAGACTTGTTCTCAGCAAGTTAGATTAGGCTAATATGTTATTCAAGGCGCTTGTTGAGTGACCTCTGGTAATTGCTCACTCCTGGTTACATCATTCTTAGCCTGAGTCATTTTTTTGTCCTGTTGTAATCACTTACCAGCTGCTACAGTGTTGAACGAGACGCCCAGCTTGAACATCCGTCCTACGTATTTCAAGTCTCAAGTCCAATCTTTTTTTTATGCCTCTTAGAGAAACTGCATCTTTGTAGTCAGTCTTATTTTCGAAATCGTCACCAGTATTGCTAGGGACTCCACCTACCTTGATCTCTTATCATCCATCAGTTTCTGTTTTTCGCTCAGATTTAGACTATTTTACTCCTAAACTATGTACTTGCAAGAGTTATATAGACCTTCAAGTTCTTTTACTGTATTGCGTGACTTTATCAGTATTGTCTCATTGAGATGCTTGTTGTCTCGGTCTATTTATACATCTGTTTACAGTATTTGCAACATGCATTGTTCAACGATTCTTAGCTTTTCTTTTTACACTCATTCTGTGCAGTACGATATCTCGTAAATTCCCATTGCCCTCCCTTGTTGTGCAATATGTGCAGATTTTGTTTTCGAGTAGCAACAAATGAAGATTCTTGTAGGTGTGTGACTAACTTTGAGCAGCGCTTCACACTGGCCCTCATATTCCTCCTCATTGCCTGTTTGGACCTCAATTCTGGGCGCCACTCTTACACACACACACACACACACACACACACACACACACACACACACACACACACACAAACACACACACACACACACACACACACACACACACACACACACACACACACACACACACACACACACACACACACACATACACACACACACGCACACACAAACTTTACAGACAAACAGCCATAGGTCAGCATAGACGGTTGAGTTACTATTCTTTCCTCCAGTCCGGGCATTGGCGTGACGGTGAGCCAATAAGAATAAAACTCGTGTTATCTTAGATATCGTTCGAGCTATCCTGTTGGAGGAGATAGGAATAATCGTAATCTTTCCAGTGTAACTGTTTTAGTAATGATTTTAACAATGGAAGAATGGAGGTGGGGGTTTGGGAGCTTTGGGATTCCACGAAGGTAAGGATTAAAACTCGCGCAGTTCCTCGCGGTGATCCCCTCCGGCTGGACAGAGTCTGAAAGTCTGCGGGGAGACGATAATAATTTGACGATCCTTGAGTGAAGGAGCAATAGCTGTATAGAAGACTTGACAGGCGGCGGAGAGAATGTCATACGTTTGCGAAGGCACTTGTGCACAAGGACAAGTTGTTTGGGAGTGCCGATGATAGCGACGATCCTTGCAAGTATTTCTTCAGTATTAGTATGAAAGACATGTTTCAACCAGTGACCATCAGAGATACTGAAGCTTCCAATGATTAAAGAAAAATTGCATTAAAGTCAGCAAGACGATAAAGACGTAAAAAAGAAAAAAGGCAGGAGTAGCATTATTATGGAAACAGTTTAGAAAGTAAACCAAGTGAACTCCTGGGTGAGAAATTCCTTAAGACAGACCAAGTGAACTTCTGATGGGTCAAGCTGAAGCTTTCAGGAACATTGAAGATCGAAACATAACGATGATTGGCTGTTATGATGCCTCCTTCTTCCTTTGAACAGCTAAGCTGTGGACTTCCTTTCCTTGTGTTTCTCTCTCTTCATATAACCCTTCTTCCTTTAAGAGTCATGTCTGCAAACACCTGCGGAGCCCTGGTTGATATCTAATTTCTTTTTCTTTTACTTTTCTTTTACCAGAAATGGCCTTGATTGGGACATGTTTTGCCCGTGTCGCAAAGATGTAGCAGCAAGATATCTTGTCCATCCATATAGAACGAGTGATGAATAAGTACATTCAAAACAGAGGAAACCTTATTTCAATTTGGAAGATTTAATCCTCTATAACAATAATCTAAGAAATGAAGATTAGAATTACCTGTGCTGATGTTAGTGTAAATACCTTTTATATAGTAACTGTATCATCAGAGGCAATCGTTGATAATATTTTCGGACTGGTTGAAAGTAACTCTTAGTTGCGGTAAAGTTGCAAGATATTTCGGTGATAACATGAAAAAGTATCAATGATAAACGTAGTAGGGAAGAGGGTCCTTCCCAGACTGGAGCAACTGGCATTACATCGCTTGCCTCCAGATTTTGCGTTAGCTGGATGGACACCTTGAAAATGAAAGCTATAGTTAAAGCCAGTCACGACATTGCCACTATCATTTTCATTTTCATTTTTATAGTAGAACTGTAAACCAATATTGCTCCTTCCTCAGAGTAATTCGTAACTTCAGGTACTAATAGGGGAGAGACAACGAAATATGATTAGATGTGTCTCTGGGCGAAGTAAGTAATAGTGTGCCAGGTCGTCATGTGTGTAAATCGTTATAAAAAGAAAAGTTATGAAGTCGATCCTTCCTTCTGAGCACCACATGATTCTCTCATTGTGTATCACCGCCTGCCACATACAGTCGTTTGTTGAAAGCATTACGCTCATGTCAAACACATGAAGCCCTTTTTAACTCAAACCAGTGTATGGCACCATATGTACTCTCGTATATAATCCACTATTTTTTCCTCACAAACGATAAGAATAGCTTACTAAAGTGCTGATTTTTTCCTATGAAACAGAAAAGCAAAATGTCACGTCAGATGTGTTTCAAAAAGATGTGTGAAAATGGTAAAAAGACTAAAAATATGCCGCCGGCATCGGTACAGTCGAGACTAATCTGTCAAACTGAAGTGCCTGAGACTGGTAACACTTTGGACTCGTTGCACTCTCCTCCCCAAGCAACTTTCTTTTTGACATGCATAAAGTCATAGCAAGCATAAGTTGGTACGTTTTAGTACTACGAAAAACGAAAATGTTAATTTATGTCTACGATATTTTCGGTACGTTAAACTGTTTTCGCCGAAAAGGCGTGCCAGCAGTCAAGGATATAGTATGACAAGAGGTCTCTCTCTTTTGCTTGCGTGTCGTTCAGATGATCACGCAAAGAACATTACTTACCCATGTAAAGAAAAATACCATATCAGTATGAGGCAATACGATTCACACGTAGTTGAATAAGTCTAATGTTGCTTTGACAGATATAGCACCATTGGTGTTTATAGACACACCGTCACCGCTTAAACAGTGGGTGAAGCCTAAATGGTGTTTGCTTCTTTACTGATACACAGATAAAAGAAACATATCATAAGATGAAGTAATCCATTTAGTTCGTGTTGGCGTAGAGCTGTGTTATCAACTAGGCGACCTGCTGTTCCCAGACCGCCACACAGCTGCTAGACCAACCTCTCGCTCCATGGTCCAGTATTATGCCGATAACACAGGAAGTCATTTTCAAAGAACTCTCTTGGTCGTGTTTCCGAATTTTCATTAACGAACGATCAAAAGTCAAACAAAGTGTACAAATTAAAAGTACTTTTGTATCTCCAGCGAAGGTCACTTTGAACACACTCAGAAAGCCTTCGATTTCATCGGGACAAAATATACAAAAATATTCTTTTTCTTTTAGTCTCGCGTGTGCGTTTTTAAATACTTTAATTTCTTTTATTTTCTCGATTTCTTCGAAAGTTTGGTAAAACTTGGTTCCAATATAAGAGTCGACACACGCTCACATCCAGCCCTGTGAAGTAGGACTGTTGGGGCCGTGACGTCATACGTGTATAGCACACTCGGATACCTTGGAGAATATTATGTTTTGTAAACGTTGACGGTTGGATAACATAAGTTGTATGTCGAGTTTGGTGGTGATGAAATCTTAACCTGAGAATAATGAAAAACTATGTCGGACGTTTTGTGTTTGTGTGTATAAAAACTGGGCGGGAAGTACACACACACACACACACACACACACACACACACACACACACACACACACACACACACACACACACACACACACACACTTACACACTTACAAAGGGCGGGGAAAATTTTTTCTCCTATTTTTCTTTTCAGCGAAGACGGCATAGGCAGCTGAATGTCCTAGTCAAGAGCACGTCATTAACACTTTTAGAAGCAGTGAGAAGTTTTTATGAAGGGTGCAAGGCGTGTGCACGAATGGGAAAGAGAGGAGAGTGCGTGATTCCAAGCGAAGGTTGGTTCGCAGCAGGAGTGTGTGATGTTGCCACGGCTGTTTGATTTGTTTGGGGATGGTGTAGTGAGGGAGGTAAATGCAAGAGTCTTGGAGAAAGGGGCGAGTATGCAGTCTGTAGGTGATGAGGGGGAGTCAGTTGTTGTTTGCTGATGATACAGCACATATTAGGCCAAATCTGGGCAAGTTCTTGCTTGCTGATTCGCCGAAGTCATTGTTCTTAGGCAAAGGTGTATTATTCTGCCACAGGATCAGATTGAATTGAGGATAGACGGCCAACCGCTGAGGGGAACATTTATAATGTCCCTAAAGTTATTCTCGCTACCTAGATCGCAAGAGCTTCCGTCGTGCTTTGTATTGTGAGAGCTGTCGGCTGTGTAGGAAATGTCTGTATAAAACACGTTTGTTATGGAAATTGATCCTTTAGTCTGACGTCAGCAGTGCATGTACCCATCACTACGTGGCTCTTTGGGTCGAGCCTAGTCTTGGTCAGTCGAGCTGGACCGTATATGGCTTTCATTATGGTGATAAAAGAAACGGTAATTCCTATTAAGAAAAAGTATTTATTTTATGATAATATTCGATTATCACACTATCCAAGGAACTTGAATGACTTGAGAAACTACGGGTTTTTCTAGAAAGTTTCTGATTTTCATCAGCTGTTATCTAGGTATTATCAAAACAGTACTTTCATTTATTCCCTTTATAGAAATATTGATTCATATGTAATGAGGATAATGGGTCTTTCTCGGTGGAAAGTATGCAGAGAGAGAGAGAGAGAGAGAGAGAGAGAGAGGAAGCGTACCAAAAGGGATGCCAAAAGGATAGACTGAGCCTATGCTTCAGGTGCACATCTTTGGTATCTCTTAGTTGTGAGCTGAAAAAGAACTGGCTATTGAGAATACCTGGTTTTAAATGATGGTCATATACAAATGAACAGGAAAGATGGTCAGCGAGCATTATTGGATTACATACTACTTGATAGGCGTGCTAAAGAGAGAGATATTTAGATAAGAATGTATTGAGAGTGGGCAGCCGATGGGATGTCTCATCATTATCCTTTGGAGGCGAGGGTGAAGATTTGTGGAGGTTTTCGGAAAAGAGGAAACGTTGTAGATGAGAAGAAAGTGGTGAGCTTGAGTGACCTTGGAAAAGAGAATTATATGAAGAAATACCAGAAGAAACTGATTTTCGAAAGGCAAAATGAGAGTAAGCGAAGCAAGGGAAGTGGATGAGGAGAAGGAGGTATTTAAGTGTACAGGAATGGCGGACTCGGTAGCTTGTAGACGAATGGGACGCGTCATTGACCCGCCACAAGCTACCGAGTCCGCCATCCCTGTATACTAGGAACGCGGTCCCGGTTTGCGATGGTCAGGGAGAATCAGACGAGCCCATCCTGGCCTTAGCTCCACACACATCTTCTAAGATCACATCCACCAAAACTCACACAACATATTATCACCCAACACACACACACACACACACACACACACACACACACACACACACACACACACACACACACACACTCC
>JAUUDW010652921.1:0-10578 GCA_032361385.1 Panulirus guttatus | reverse complement strand
TCTCTCTCTCTCTCTCTCTCTCTCTCTCTCTCTCTCTCTCTCTCACACACACACACACACACACACACACACACACCGTTTGCGATAACCGGGTTTCACTAACACTTCATCGGAGACGTCACTTGGGGTATATCAGAAGCCTTATGATAACGTTTTCGGAAACCATTTTTTTTTTCTCATTATTATTAGTATTTGTCGAGGGGGTAACCCCGTGTGCTCCCTCTCACTGCAAGTCATAACCGGTTTTCACTCACTTTCCATCAGAACTGACCTTTCTTGGTGTTTCCCCACATTTCGAACTATTTTGTTTTATGTTTCTAACGTGAGAAACAAAAGAGCTGTGCAATTGTTAGATAAAGTTATTTAAATATTTATTTGTCTTCGCAAAGAGCAGCCCCAAAATTCCATCCAGTCGATAAATTGGGTAACTGGTTTTGGCTAGGATATATATATATATATGTATATATATATACATATACATATATAGAGTTGGACATGATTAAGGCATTCATTGTCTTATATCGCCTCAAGTAGAGTAAGAAAAAAAAGATATACAGTTATGAGAAAACGTGACGGATCAATGTTTCGTGACCAGTTGAACACCCACAAGATTTACGACCCGACAGATTTCCGATGCAAGCGAGAGACGAAGACGGATTTCCGCCATATGTCTTCGAACAGAGCGTTGATAGCACTCCACTCCGGAACTTCTGCAGTTCTCTGCTGATAAGGGGTGAAAAAAGATTTAAAGAAAACGGAGAAATTAGACTCACTCGAGGTAGAGTCTCGACTCTCGCATCATTTCAGAGAGTTTAGAAGTTGCCGACTTAGACCCCTTTTGGAATTAAGGGAGGAGCGATAACAGGTAGAGAATGGCTGCAAGCAAGTTGCACTAACATTGCCTGTTGGTTTTTTTGGAAATATCAGATGAGCATCATGTTTGTCCTGAGGGCGTCGCTTTTGTCCGTGACAGAGCCGTTGACAGAAAATGATTAATAATGATATTTATACGATTATTTAGAACGAAACGACCTACAGGACCCAAGATGGTACCGTTACAAATTGTGGACGGCCCTGTGCTTCTTCACAACTGCTCTACCTCCATGATAAAAGTCTTTTCAAACCATCGTGCTAAAGGGCATTACCTTCGAGCTCAAGAGTCGAAGCCGTCGAGCCCAGAGTTCGAACCATCGTGCTCAAGAGTCGTTCGTGACCGTCGAGCTCACAGTTCGAATCGTCTTACTCAAGGGTCATGTCGTCGAACTCAGGGGTTTCGAACCATCGTGCTCAAGAGCTTGATATTCACCTTGATCTCAAAGATGGAGTATTGCCACTGTCACAGTTACTGCTTACTCTACTTAATATGTTATTCCCATCTGCATTATGATCATAATCTCTTTACTTATTATCCCCTAATTTTAATCATTACCAATCTCTTTTTATATATCATCCCTTTCCTCTCACAAGAACCTTCTCACAGTCTAAGGATGATGGTGAATATCGAGGAAGAAGGTAGTTAGGGGTAAATTACAGCAGTATATGATAGTTAGGACAGGATGAACCACATGAGCACGACGTTGCGGTCCCTGAGCACGACGTTACGACCCCATCCAGGGCAGTGTCCTCCTCGAGCACGACTGGTACGGTCTTAGAGCACGGCCGTGCGACCCCTGAGCACGCTGCCACGGCCCTGAGCACCGACGGCAAGATTCTAGGGTATGACGGCATTGTCTTCTCTTGAGACCCGAGCCCATAAGCGTCGGGTCAAAGACCAGGCCATCGTGCCCAGGGTTCGTGATCAAGGGGTAAACGGATGTTTGCCAATCACCTCCCTCCCCCTCCCCCTCTCCCTTCCCTGGGACCCGCAGACAGCAAGCAGTAGTGTCGCTTTTACGTCGAGAATAACCTGACAGACCGACCATGTGTGTGATTCGTCTGGCTTGGGGTGGGTATAGGGGGGGAGGGGGGAGGAGGAGTGGTGGTGTGGGTATGATGATGATATTCATGCCATGCAGCCGATGCTGAAAGCATAAGTCACGTTCATGACGCGGCTGGGGGATACCATGAATAAAAATCTCATGGCTATTTCAAGGGTGAATTTTATGAAGGTCGGAGTGGAACAGACGGGCTGTGGGATGTCTGGCCCTACCCTGTCTGTTGAGTTGCGCAGACGGGGGGTGTATAAGGGTGTCGGCCCCGCCCGTCTGAAATCTCCGTCATTTCGTGAATATTTTGGCATGTAAGGGCTGCGTTTTTCTCCCGTACGTTTTGACGTGTATCGACGATAGACAGTCCTTTAAGAAACACGCGATCAGAGAGTATGTAGCTTTATCGTGCGAAAAGAAGCCCCTAAAAATATATTGGAAGAAAATATATATATATTTCGATCTGTCGATACAAATACATTGCTCCGTATTAATACAGAGTATACATGAAATTGTACAGGTTTTCTGCGAGATTAGTTCAACCGAGTTATTAGGTTGTTATACAAGGGGAGTGAAAAGAATGTCATTTTCACCCCAACCCTTGTATATCATCCTTATAACTCGGCTAAACTAATCTCTCAAAAAAGAGGAATGTCATTTTTTTTTTTCGATTGATAGTTATGCCTTGACGTTGTCGGCCTTTTAAGTTCCAGGAACGCGATAGGCCTACGGTCTACATTACCGACAACCTCTACATCAGGCGGAGGTCGTTCCTCCTGGCTAGCCAGAACTTCGAGGCTCATTCAGCGGTGATTGACTGGCCGCCAAGTGGCTGTCGTTTCTACAGTTGTAACTCATCCCACAGTGGCAGTTAGTTGTACGAGCGTCGACGTCCTGTACGAGTTACATTCAGCAGCGTTAGTCCCTCACACTTCATAAACTAGCCCTCCAAGTTGCCTCCTGCAGCCACTTAAACCTCATAGACTAGCTCCGAGTCGCCTTTGTGCAGTCCCTCAGCCTATCAGAGTAGTTCCCTGCGCGTCGCCTCCTCCGGTCCCCCACACACCTCGTATACACAAGCTCCCTGTGTTTTCTATTTCATTCCCTCGCGCCTCATTCACAAGCTCCCCAGTTCGTCTCATGAGTCCCACATACCTCATACACAAGGTCCCCAGGTCGCCTCCTGTAGTCCCTCACACCTCATTTTTGCAAGCTCCCTAGGTCGCCTGCTGCTGTCCCTCACACTATTTTCAAGCTCCCCATGTCACCCCTTGTACTTCCACGTATCTCACATGCAAGCTACTCGGGTCGCCTTAAGCTGTCACCCACACCTCATATCCAGACTCCCTAGGTCGCCTTCTCCATTCACTCACAACTCGTATACAAGCTTTCCAGGTCGCCTCTGGACTTGCTCTATATTCGAAGTAAAGTTACCCATTTATTTTTCGAGAAAGTTAGTTGCCAGCATTTTCTTTTCAACCGATTTGAAAGAAAGAGTATTCATACGTATGTGCCTAACCCTTATATATATGAAAGGTCACCCCATCATAACCAAAGGTTACAGCGTCGTGCTCAGATTAACCAAGTGGATGAAGTATGAATTCTCGCCCGTCATTGGTGCCGAGTAACTAGGTGGTTATCGTTGTCGTCATTAGTAATGGCACTCTTAAAAGCTGACGGTGCATGAAGCTGAAAATATTTATGGCTGCTGAATCCCAGTTGAATTACGGAAGTAATTGCCCCGACGCATGCTCGCTCCTGAAGATTGTTGGCTGAAAGCAAATGCATGTCTCTTCGGAGATAATGAGATTCCCGCTGGCGCAGACATATTCCGGTCGTGAGCTCTTGGTGTGTGTGTGTGTGTATGACGTAGACCTTTTGGGTAGACTTGAGTTGCAGTACGTTCTTAAAATCTGATCTGTTTGGGGAAAACATATCTGGGAAACAGATACTTGAACAGCAGGAGGTAAACTTTTTGTTTATCTTTCTTTCCACTGCTTCTCCAAGGCGACGCGGTCAGTCGGGTGCTCCTCTTGACACCTAAGGTAAACTCCTGTGTGTTTGTGATGTATTGGTTATCTTTAAATGGATATTGTTGGCTGTTTAGACCATAATAACGTATCACATGACTGGCTTTGCATTTGCAAAGACACAGATGGTTGTGGTTGTCAGGTACAGATGGGCTAATGTTTTTGTTTTTGTTCTTGGATTTTCATGGTGTACTCCTGAGCTTGGGTCCTTTGCGACAGATTGATTTATTCAGCTCTGTTTCCAGAATCAGATTTGCTGAATGAAAAAAAAATCCACACCGTAAACCATCCGGTGATACACTGAATATTAAGATTATCTGATTTCCGCTATATATTTATCCCTAGGGGAAAACGAATCCTCCCCTCGTGCATTATGAGTTTCCCCCAAAAAAGTAGGGACATGGGAAGAAAAGTTAGATGACAAGAAAGCCTACCTAGGCCTTAAGTAGATTATTGTAAAGGTTAAAGAGAGGAAGAAGTAAGAAAAGGGTAAATATATTTCAAGAATTTTGGAAGAAATGGTAAAGCTTCTCTTTAAAAAAGGAGACAGTTCGCACTGGTAAGGAAAATATCAAGTGCTTCTCGGTGCAAGTAAAGAAACAGATATCACAACGGCCGACCCTTAAGCTGCCAACGGCAGCTCAGGCAATCATGTGACGCACTGGCTTATGGGGTATTACGTGGACTAAGTTGAAGGGGTACACAGACAGCCAGGCGTCTGAGGCAAAATACACAGCATTATCCATGGAAGAGGGGAAAGTGAACCAACGCTGCGGCGTAGGGCAAGTAGGTCAAGTGTCGAGGTCAGACGGGGTTGAGTTGACAAGTTGGACTACTATGGACCGAACCCTGTTTAGCAAGCATGTCGAGCTGGAACCCCTCCAGACGTGTCACTACTGTCTCCACACAAGGACGGATCGATGCTTTATATAGTCGTAGCAACTGTTCAGAAGATTTTTGGCATATTAACAGGCCTCCCAGTTTCTTAGAGGCGGACTTAGCTATTTGTGTGACGTGGGATTCCCAAGATACGTTAAATGTTACGGCGATGCCAAGCATTTCTCTTATGCTGAATGGTGGAGTTACATATCCATCAAAAGAGATGGGAAAGTTGTGAGGGGGGTCTGAGAAGAGAGATGAGCAGAGAGTGGGTTTCATAAGCATTAGAATTCAGGTTGCGTCTGCCCTACTGGGAACTCCCGTCCATGTCTGAATTTATAGAGGAAGCTAAGACGAGACGAAACACAGACATAGCAAGAGAGGGATGGAGCGGATTAGAAGGAAGCCGAGGAATGCAGCGTTGATTCTACAGCGTACGAGTGCATCTGGTAGTATATGATGAAGGAAACAGTTGACGAAGAGGAAGAAGAGTGTAAAAAAACAGGACAAAACCCTAAGAGACACCGCTGTTAACGGAAAAAGGTAGACGTTGATCTATCACCAATAGTGGAAGTAGATCGGCTAGAGAAAAAGCCAGATATCAGTGAACAGTATAGGAGAGGAAAGCCAAAACAGGGGAGCTTGGAGATGAGATCCCTGAGTCATACCATGTCAAAAGCTTTTGACATACAAAGGGCTACAACAATGAGTTCTCCAAAGTCGCTGAGATATGATGACCGGGCACTTCCAAAAGTAATCCTGATTATCAGGGAGAAGATTCAGAGATTCACAATGTTTCAAAATGAGAGTTATAGAGGCATTCAAAGATTTTGGAATTACAAAAAGTCAAAGCAAAATGATAGTCGGAATGGTTAGAGCCAGTCGCCCTTCTTTTGTGTAGGCTGTTCCACTGCATCATGCATGTTCCAATGAAATAGAAGTTTTAGTTTTTCAACAGAAGCAAAACATGCGAGCAAGCACAGGCATAACTTCAGAGGCACACCCCTTCAAAAGAGGAGGATGGACGCCACCTGATCCACACGCTTTGTCTGTGTCTAGAGGGAAGTGCTCTCTAGACTGCAGGAGAGATTAAAGGAAATGGCGTAAGAATAGAGGAGCATCAGGGGACGAGGGAAAATTGGAGTCATCCAAGGGTGGAGTTTGATGAGGAAAATATGACACGAAAGAGTTGTTCTATCTATGGGGAAAGACAGCAATACTGTCGTCAGAACGGAAGAGCGAAAAAGTAAACGTAGTACGACAATTGTTGTTCGAGATGCTTTTCAAGTTAAAGACTCGAGAGACCTATCATTGGATGAAAATGAGAACTGATGCACTTTCTCTAGATAAAGGACGCTTCTTTGTACGAACACTACGCTTCCACTGGCAATGAGATAAAAGCTGATTGTTCGTCCGCTGAAAGAGAGGTTTTCCATAACAGATAAGCCAGATCCCTTGCCCAAATGACCTTGGAACGGTTGAACGACCGACTGGAGTAAGTAGTAGTCTCAGAGGAAGAAAGGATATATGCATCCCTTCCCGCAGCAACCACCTCCGCTTCACATTCAGCAGAGAGAGAAGCATCAACAGACGTGAGGTAGTTTTATAACTAAGGAGAGTCAAAGAACTGTCGCCAGTCAGTCCAGTCAGCGATAATGAAGTGCCGATTTTAGCGTTCAGAAAAACCTGCTGGAGGAGGAGTTGGTGTTGTCAATAAAGATCCTATTATGAGAGCGTGATTAGATGAATCAACTGGGGGGCGTACTTGTGTGGCTACAGGACTGAAGGAATAGATGTAAAAAACAGATCCAGGGTGTTAGAAGAGTGGTAGCGATGGTCTGGAATATGGGTAGGGTGAGTAATAATTTGCTCCACATCGTTAAGAATGGAAATTATGATGGCTTTAATTACCCCTCCCCACCTTCTGAAGGTGAGGAATTCGACCACTGACTATGGTGTAGGTGAGAGTTTCTTAAGGAGAAAGTCTCACCTCGAGAGTGAGAGGGCCTTTCGCCCTCATGGCAGAAATTTGTAAAGTCGATGATAGTTTTATAGTTTGTGGAGTTGGAGGCGCACTAGGCGAAGCAAAGGACAACAGTAGTAGCTGGACGACAAATCTTGGTGATGTTAAAGTTTGGACACTTGAAGACCTGAAGTCGTGTAAGAGGCATGCTGGTACTGGAGTAAGCACATATCCTTCCTCTGAAACGGAGCTGTGAATGAAGATGTGAGAAAAGGTTACTGAGAAAACATCAGAGAGCTGGATCTTAAAGAGAATTAAGACTCGGAAAAGGTACTCACCGGAGGTGATCAACAGTAAAGAGGTTCCTGAAAACAATGCCTACGAATGCTGGTGAGATGCGCAGCAATTAAGAAAAGCGTAAGGTTTTTGGAGGGGCCAAAGGTCGTGGAAGGGGCTGATAATGCTACTGCCTAAGTCCTCCCTCTCTTTGGCAGCAGAGACAGGCGGGACACTGAGAACGACCACCCCGCTAGCTTAGAAAAGTACGACCAGCAGTCATAACTTGGAGGATTAAGATGGTCCCAGGCACCTTTCTTAACACTAGGACGGTATTACTACCCAAGCCGGTTGCTGCCTGCGACCTGCTACCCATAATTATGCTCCTGGGATTCGAGTCCAGGAAGATAGTGAAGAGACTTCAGAGGGCGTTCAACCAGCATAAGATAAGAACAGGCTACAAAGGAGTTAATATGACCTTCACTGGCAGAGGAGTGTATGCGTTATCGTCCATACCTCAAACACTGAAGACCAAGTAGATATTATCATAACATACGTTTCAGCCCCTATTTCAACGGGGAGAGTAAAACTGTTGTATATTCTGAATGAAGAACAGTGGTGAAGCATTCCCTTGCTTGACTGCTCTAGCCTTTAGAAACTGAGCTCAAGTTCAATATGCTCAGAGTAACGCTTACCACAGAGTGTAATACGGACCGAGGAACAACCCTGGACAAGAAAAGACGCAGCAGCGCTATCGCTATGAGGCACCTTTGCCTCTGTGTTCCATTTTCTCCTATTTGCATGACGATGAAGAACTTGTGTATTTGATTCATTTCTTCCAACGTCAATCAACAACACTTAAAGCAATCAGGTGCGTCCGAAGTGCACTTCTGTTTACATGATATCATACCACTTCTGAGCGGTTTATTTACAACCCTCAGCTCCTTCGTTACTGATATCTTATTTACATTCCACGACCGTAGGTGAACCCCGAAGTCCAGTTAATATGTTCTTTATTTACGTTCTAAGGTACTACGGTTGAATTACGAGAGTCAGCCTTGTTTACATTTCATGGCTCTGTGGGTGAACCACGAGGGTCAGTAAACAATTTGTTTACATTCCATGGCACTGTGATTGAACTACATGGGTCGGTAAATGCCTTGTTTACATTCCACTACTCTGTGGTAGAACTATGAGGTTAAGTTAATACCTCGCTTACATGCCATGGCTCCGTGGTTTTAAGTACGAGAGTTAATTAACATCTCTGGGAAGACTTAGCACGAAATTAATATCCTGGCCCCACTACAAATGCTCTGGGAAAGCGCTATCAGCAGATTTCAAGGCTGAGTAGTAAAGCCAGAGGGAGAGAGAGAGAGAGAGAGACTACATAACGACAGGATTTTGCCTGAGGCACGGCAAGCGCGTGACGCTTAACGCTATTTCTTTTTTTTTTGACTTTATGGCGGACAAAAAATCTATGCTATCCCAAGTGAAAGAAAAAAAAAGAGTACGTGAAAAAGATGTGGAAAAGACTAATCTGAGCTTCTCCTGTTTGTGGACCTGACTCTCAAAGGTGGAAAGGTTAAAGGAAGAGGAAAAGACGGAAAAAGGAAGAGAATTCCACAGCTTCGATGTTCGAGGAGAGGAGGAGGTATTATAACGGTCGCTCCTCGCTTTACTGGACACCACACAAAAATCACGGGAGGCGGCAGCCACTCAGCCTCAGTGGCTCTCCAGTTCGCTTTACTGTTTTGTTTTACTACCGTTTCTAGTAAAAACTCCTGTTCTACTTTGTCACATGCCTTTGCAGTGTCAAATAAAACAGCATATATTCACTTTCCTTGCATTAAAATTTGATAAATGGTATTGCAATGAGCTGATAATTGTATGCAAACTTTTACCTGATACAATGCCAAGTTGACCTTCGTCCACATGAGTGTAACATGTTAATCAAGAGTTCCAGAGTGTTTATCTAATTTGTGTTTCCTTAATACTCTTTCAAATATGATTTCATTACGTGTGAGGTGAAGCTTATTGGTCTATACTGCTTTCAGAAGCTCTCATCCTCCTCCATCTACTGGTGATGCTATGGTCATGTTGTGTGGTATCATTGTCGTGTCATTCTTCTTAAAGAAAAACATTTGGAAATCCATCTGTTCCGGGTGCTGAGCTGAGTTCTCTTCAAGCAGTTCAACTACTTCAGTCGTGTCGCTTTCTGCAATTTTCGAATCTGTAATGGCAGGTTTGTCTTCATGATTATTCAATACAAAAACTAAGGAAAAGGTGACATCAACTATTTACTTCATGTCATCTTTTCTTCAGTTTTTGTGCTGAATAGTGAGTGACACATCAGTATGAATCGTGCATATTCTATAGAGGGAACTTTCATGATAATCTCTCATTCTAAAATTCTAGATTTCTGATTACTTTCATTTATCCTCTCTATTACCATAAGTGAATTCTGAATTCTGTTCCATGCTATATTCTACCTCCTCTTCAATCTATGTTCTTTTCTATTGGGATTTTGCATCATTCCTTAAGTCAGCATTTCTTATTTTTTCTTCCAGTTCTTCTATTCTATATTTTTGCCCACTGCTAACCATCTCTTTTTCTTTTACTCTTCCATTCACCCAATGTTTTCTGTCTCCTACTCTCTTTCGCCTTCCAAAATTTCTCTGTGGTATTAATCCTTGAACCATCTGAGATAATTCCTTCAAATAATACTGTGTTAGGGTCTTATGTGATTGCCTTGGAAAAATCATTCCAATTCACATCTACAATTAAGTCTTTTAATCCCATTTCCACTTTATTGTGTCGAAATGGAAATTCATCTTGCTCACTCAACTCTGCTTCATCGTATGCTGGGTCGTAACTATCATATCCTCCGTTTCCATCTAGTCGCAGTTACCTTTTAATATTCAAGAACAGATAAACTTATTTTTACCAGCTCCAGAGTCAAAAAGAGAGAGAGTACCGGTACCTACCTACCTACCTACCTACAAGTACCTGCGACGAGATTTAAGTCAGAGTCTAACGCGGAGCGCTCAACGCAAGACTTCTTTCTTGATGTATAGAAGACTGTTCCTCTAATCTGCCCCACCCGCATTACGTAATCAGAGATCCTTGTTTCATCTGTGACTGATTTTAACAATATGTCAAGTTTTCCTTTAAACGTTTCTGTAGTTCTTCCATGAGAGATAGAGATATAGATAGATAGATAGATAGATAGATAGATAGATAGATAGATAGATAGAGAGAGAGAGAGAGAGAGAGAGAGAGAGAGGAAGGGGGAAAGGGGGGAGAACAAACTGCTGTGAGGGCGCCCCAAGCCAGGTCGGCCGCAGCGCCAACTGGCATGGGTCTGGCCCTGAAGAGTTCATCAAAGAGGAAAGAGGGTCATGATGAAGGGGCGAGGCAAAGGTCAAAAGGACGAGAGAGGAAAGCCACCTAATTTATTCGGGAAGATGAATGTCCCACGAAAGGTCATGGGAATCGCAGATCTATC
>JAUUDW010652899.1:0-10578 GCA_032361385.1 Panulirus guttatus | reverse complement strand
CCGCTCAAACTCCCTTTCACTCCATCCTTCCACCTCCAATTTGGTCTCCCGCTTCTCCTTGTTCCCTCCACCTCTGACTCATATATCCTCTTTCTCAACCTTTCCACGCTCATTCTCTCCATATGTTCAGGCCATTTCAGAACGCCCACTTCAACTCTTACAATCACACTTTCTTTTATTACCACACCTCTCTCTCACCCTTTCCACCACTTATTCGATCAAACCACCTCACACGACATAATGTCCTCAGACACTTTATTTTCAACACATCTACCCTCCTTCGCACAGCCTTATCCATAGCCCATGCCTCACATGAATATGATATTGTTAGAACTACAATACCTTCAAACATAATACATTTTTGCCCTCCCAGAAAACGATATCTTGACATATTTTTCAGTGCTCCCAGAACCTGCGCCCCCTCACCAACCCTATGATTCGCTTCCTTTTCCGTGGTTCAATTTTCCAAAACGGGATGCCGTACTTCTAGATGACTGTTTGGTAACTTTATGGGTTCGAATACCGTAATACACCCATTTTTACACTTACGGTTGGCACCTAATATAACAAAACACCAACAGTGCCATATAAGATGAGTTTGTGTACTTCAGCTCCGGTCTGTGAATAGTGCAAAGCCCACCAAAGTAATCTGATGGAATGTCGTTTTATAACGAGATAGGTGTCAAAGTTATGCCACTGTGGTATACTGCAAAATATTACCTATATATATTTTGAATTTCCGGGGGAATATAAGTGCAAAGAGGCGTAAATAATGCTTAGTCTTCTCTAACACCCCTCTACGGACGGCTGATTTTCCCTTGGCCATCTTCCCAACGCTCTCCTGCCTGACTATGTCCCTTTTTCTAAGCTCACTTCCAGTCAGAAGTTTCCCATTCTCCTTCTCTGCCATCCAGGTCTCCATAGACTTTGCTCACCTTCGCATACATTCTTACATTACTACCCGTGCGAGAGAGGGGGCTGCGTAGTAGAGTTACGCCTGAAATTTCATGAATATTTTTTACCCATATTAACATAATCATCAGACATAAACCTTAAGACTACTCTCAGTGGACTTTAAATGGAATTAGGTGGTAAAAACAGGTCGAACAGCGCGACCAGAATATTTTCAACGTAACCTAGCTTAACCTAACTTCGTCTAACTTAGCTTGACCGAACCGGAAATGTTTGTGAAATCTCTCTGACGCGTCCTACAGAACAGTAACCACCACTTGGTAGACATTAACTAGAGCTTCTCAGGTCTCTGTAGACCTGACTGAGAGACCTGACAGAGAGGTTTAGGGAAGAAGGAATGACGCGAGAAGGAAACGAGTTCCACAGCTTAAGCTGTTCGGGGAAAGGAGGTTCCGGGAAGTCAAAGTTTTCCCTACAGTAACTATGGGAGGGAGCTGCCAGACGCGTGCCTCAGGCGCAAGGCCATATTAGTAAGAGGGAAATACGCAGATATAAATTACGCGAGCGGTGGCCGAAATGATAACCCGTAAAACGGGGAGAGCGCAGCAAGATTGCGCCAGACAAAGAGAGGTAGTTGGAGACAGTTGATGCCTAAATGATTCATGAGACAGGAGAATTTTGATACAGTTATGGCTAAAATGAGAGGTAGGCAAAGAACTGCTAAAGATATGTGACCAGTACTACATTCTGAGAATGATGAAAACCTTTGCATTTTGCTGTAAATTATTCTGACCGCTATTGCATCGTAGTTTTTTGTTGCATGATGTACAATACTTTGCATCCTTGTTGACTAGGAGTTGCATTGCTCAGGGTCTAGAATTTTCCTTCTTGGGAAAATTCATTGGTGTATTTACTTAGTAGATTAACTTACTCTGGTTAAGCATCTTTTACAGACTGATAAGTCGAATGATGCCATTCTCATGTCCACTGTGTCGTTCATAACCTTTGAGCATGATTAGCTTTTAGCAGTTGAAACGGCTACATGTTAATAAATATAGAAATCTGATAATGACAGTAGTACTGATATTAGTAATCATAATAATAATAATGATTAACAAGTATCACTTTTACTACTACTTTTGATAATAATAATAATTATAGTAATATGGATAATGATAATAATAATAATAATAATTATTATTATTATACTATGGATAATAATGATAATAATGATATTAGTAATAATAATGATAATAATAATAATAATAATAATAATAATAATAATGTCGCTCTTCAAACATGGCCAGTAAACAGACAAATAATAAAAACTTTCGTGCCTTCTCGCCGTTTCCGTCCTTATGTCCTTTGGTTGACTTATCCCTTAAATGTGTGTGTGTGTATATATAATTACGTATCATCAGTTTCAGTTTTCAGTAGTTTATTCCTTGATAGAGGAACCGGGATCCTAGTGCTGTCACAAGGTACCCCTGTACAATATTACCAGAAGCATCTGGCAAGTGTCGCGAGTACGTATTGTCAGGGCAAGATGTATTAAACGTGGGGTCTGTATCTGTTTGTGTTTACTGTTTATCTGTCTTTGTCATGTTTTCATTCCTGTTTGAATAGAAACCTAGTATTCATTTTTTTTTAATCAATGTGACGATGGCGGTTTTGCACAACGGGCATTAATCTCATACCAAAACAAAACCCCGAGATGGGAATCGGAGACGGACATTTTGTTTTCGTTGTAAATCCAGCTTATTTCCCGCTTACGCAATTGATATTTAGGTTCTCCATAGTTCCAGAGAATTCCATGATTTGGATTTTTTTTAATATATTTTCTCAAGCTAAAGTATAAGTAATGCATATTAGGTAATATTTATTAATTTCTTTATATTTTAGAGGATGATGGTACAAGATATATGACCCGGATTTACAAGTGCGTCAGAACGTTTTGGTTAGTCGTTTAAATGTACGTCTGGTAACTGACAAGGTAAATATGGCTTACTTTATACGACTGTAGTGCATTATACGGTCTTATTTTTCATATGTATGTAGGACCAGAGGATGTTAATACTGCAGCTTTCTTTTTTTTATGTTAATATTATATTAGTCTTGAAGTGTTCTCCCAAAATTGTCAAACACCCACAGCTTCTTGGTCGCGTGTTTGTGTTATGATGTCAGCAGTTTCTCTCGTGCAGCTGTTTGAATTTTTCTCAGTAATTGTATGCGTTAGTCGTGCTCTTCAGAGCAAGTGTATTAGATTATGTGCGTTAGATTTGATTTGTTATTACTTCAGAACTGATATATCTGAAAGAGGCCCGTTGTCACCCAGAACCCGTATAAAGGCTCCTCCAGCCCAAGGCAGAACTACCCTCAGTTGGATGGAAGTGTAAATTCCTTTGGAGTGAGAAGCTTTGTTCTGACGAAACTGTGCTCTTAATGTTATTGTGACTTTTCACTTGTGGTGTACCTCGAGGAGGCGAAGTCCGGCAACACCTTTACAGACCATGAATAATATCGGTAATTTTACAGTTTCCGCCCCACTGACATTTATCGGAGAGTGATGGTTTACGCGTTAATCTAAGGAACTTTACTTAACATAACATAATCAAGGGGATGAATGTTCTTTGCCGGAAGCCTCGCAAAAAAAGATATATCAGTTGCATGTAACAGAAACTTCGTAACCTCTGTGGGTCGTAAACCATAAAAATTCCAAAATATCAAATAATGGTTATTTTACATGAAGTTTGAGGTATGACACTGTATATAAGAAGTTCCAGAAATGACATGAATTTAAATGAAACATATCAGTTGTTCTAGAGTGAAAAAGCATGATTTTCACCATTATTTATTCAGGCCTGTGACATTTAATATATGAGTTGGTAGGGCTGTGACGTAGAGGGAAAATGTGAGGTGAACATAGTGAGTTTTTGAAATGTTTAGGTATTCATATAAGGTGCAAAATCATATGTTTTATTTGGTATACCCATTGATGGTTGATTTGTGCATTCTCTTCCTCTCAACCATTTATTTGTCATCCTTTGATGATGAAATGGTATGTAAGGCCATAAAATAAACATAGCTGCTTTAAGTAGTGAACTAAAACAACAGTTACTTAAAATAATTTTCAACATAAGTGTTTTACTGTTTCAATAATTTGGCTGGAATGTGCATTATATGATGACATTTATGGAAAAAAATGCTATGAGAAATAATTAGGTTAAAGTCTAGCTTAGCTCTGTCACTCTCAGTTTTGGATATTGAGCAGTGCTATTTTACAATTCAAGTTTAGTATTTAGAAAATTTAGTAAAAGTGCAGAGTATGATTCGGAGAATTGTATTTTGTTAAACTATATTGAATGAGTTGTTAGTAGTATATCAAGGAATATATTGGGTTAATTAGAGTAAGATAAATAGTACACTTGAAAAAAACTGCCAAGATTTATCTCGGTGTTCATTATTTTACTCATAATGTATGTCACGATTGAGCACCATCAAAACTGGGCTAGATGACATCAAAAAGATGACACCATCCCCTTCAGCATACATATTTGAATGGGTATATTTCTACCATCATTTTGGCTGCTGCATATATATTAGAATTGTGTTTACTTTTGTCAGAAGTGTTAGCCCAGGACCATTTTATTGTGTCCTTTTCATTTTGAATATTTATGAATTGTTGCATGCAGTCTGCATTAAATCATATACATTATGTGGAGATGCAGTTGAACTTTAGGAAGAAAGGATCACAAACCTAACCTAACATAACTAGCTTACTGTGCACAGAGACATCAATTCTTATTTTCATATTTTCTTTTGTACTTAATTGCCTCTTATGCCATAGCAAGTTATAATCAAGAACTAATGAACAATGGGTTCACATGTACAGTCTTCATCAAATCATATATATTTTGTGGAAAATGAAGTTGGAATTTAGTAAGAACGTATCACAACTCACCATCCCCTCCCCCCAGCCAAACCTAACTTAATCCAGCTTACTGTGCACAGAGAAATAATATTCCTATTTTCTTTATATGTAATTGCCTCTCCTGACATAGCAAGTTAGCATCAGAAACAAACGAACAATGGCTTCAATTGTATGCATCCACTCTTGCTGTCATGTATGGTCTATCAGAATCAGAACCTACTTCTCATAGCTATGCCCAAACAGACTACTTCCTGGTTTACACTGACCACTTCATATGCCCTGGTTCAATCCATTTAACATGTTGCTCCCTACATACCACATCATTCCAATACATTATGTCCCTTGTATTTCCTGTGCCCTCGAGAAGGGCTAATATGATACTGCTGTATCAACAACAAAGTGATGAAATCATGCAGAAGCATTGGTGCATGCATGTTTGAACTGTGGCTGTATTGTAGATCCTTTAAGATAGTGATACTTCTTTCTGCATTTTGGTGAAAATAATGCGTTAACTCTAAAAACTTTTAGAAATGCCAGCTACACGTGTTAGTCATTGGCTCACTATTATTTAATACCTTTGCTGTTTCTATTAAAACACTTTGATGAAAAACTTCCACAGCATTCTTTTAGTATTTAGGTTCTTTTATTCATCCTGTATCAGTTATTGTACTGAATTTGATGATAAGATTTTATTTTTTTGTATTTTAAGTATGTTAGTATAAAAAACATATTCTAAGGAAATTATCATATATTACCTAAGCAACATAGGTACAGTACTTAGTATTGTACGGGTATATTCAATGTTTTGTATGGTATTTGACAAAATGTATAGAGACCTTTGTGCTGTTTGCCAAAGACAGCTTTAGCTACATTATTAAATGTATGTAATGTACCATTGGAAGAGAACATTTACACATTAAACCATGAAAAACATGTTTCATTATCCAGTATGCAATCAGATATTGACTGATTAAGTAGGATTTGGTAGTGTATCTTGTTTTTGTATGCAATTTTGCTTTTCACTTCATTTAACCCCAGAGTTTCCCTGTATTCAAAACCAACTTCATTTTTAGCAGTTTTTATTAAATATTATCATCTGTAGGCAAAAGATAAGTGCATACTGTAGGTATTTTGGAATACATTGTAAAAGAATCTAGTATGAAAGGATGTATGTGGGTGGTTGGAATGAAGACAAAAGTGCATGATAGACGTGAAGATGAATTTTAAGGGGAGCATTAGGGCATTTGTGAAGGTAGCTATGATGAGGAATGGAATGATGGGTGTTAAAAAATGAGAGTTTGCGAAGTACAAGGGGAATGGGAAGGCATGTGTGAAGATGAGTGGGAGGGCACGTACGGTTGAACTGGTTGCGGAAGATGAAAAATTCATTGAGTAAGGATGTCATTAAAGAAATTCTGGGTCACTAATGCACAATTCTAGAGATCAATGAGTCATCAAAGAATTACTCACAGCATCCCAAGAAATTCTTGATTCATTATAATCCATAAAGGTTTGAGGATTAAGTAGAGAGGTTAATCTCTCAAGACCTTGGATTTCTAGTTGTTTCCCACAGTTTTTTTTTTTTTTTTTTTTTTAAATGCTAAAAACAAGTATTATTACTATTCAAACAGAGCACCACTTAAACATTGGCATGCTGGTAAAGCCTTTATATCCTTGCATTATGCCATCACTGAATCTGAATGTGTGTCCAGCAACCCAGCACACAGTCCTCTCTGTAACTTAACTCTGTTTACTGGAGATTGAGTCTTCCTGTATTGTTACATTCTGAATCATTATACATACTTAAATATGTTGTAACTGTTTTTGCCGTCTGAACTGTTTATAGTATCATTTGTTCACACTGCACAGCTAGGTAGGGTACCTGAATGGGGTAGTATGTTGTGTTAACCCACCACAGTTACCTTTGAGTTGATATCCCTGTGTTCTAATTGGAACTGGAATGACATCTGGAATGTATACTTGGCATTGGTCAGCAGAAGAAAAATTAGGTAAGCAACTTTTGCAGGAATCATCCTGAAAGGCCTAAGTGTCCCTGTAACAAAGAAAAGAATCTGTCAAAGTAGTAGGTGCAAGGTGTCTCCCAGTTAGTATATTCATTATCCAAAACTTGAAAGACAAAGTCTACCCAGTTATAATCGCCATACACTAAGTTGGCGAAGAAGCCATGCCCCTCTTCCATAGCTAAGGTAGCTGATTGGTTCATATACAGTGTTCATATTGCTATCCATTGATTCACACGAAGTGTTTTCACAGTTTATAATCAGACCTGTTCTTCTGTATAATAAAGTTAAGAATTGGGAACGTAAAGATTTAAGTGATTTTAAGGCATTAGCACTTGGTAATTGCTACAAAATAAAGAAATAATGAATAGGCTTGATTCAAAAACGATGTTTTCCTTGACTGTGACTGTTTGTGATACATGTTTAACATTTTTAACATCCTCTCTAAAGTGCTAATACCTTAAAATTATTTAAATTTTTATGTTCCCAAGTTTTAACATTATTATGAAGAACAGGTTTGAATATGAAATGTGAACACACTTCGCGTGAATAAATGGTTAGCGACACAAACATTGTATATGAATCAATCAAGCTACCTTACCTACGGCAGAGGGACATGGCTTCTTCGCCAACTTAGAGTAAAATGGGTATAGTATATTCATTATCCAAAACTTGAAAGACAAAGTCTAAGGCAACTTAAAGTGGGTCTTGGCAATATTGGTAGGGACCAGGATAGTACAGGACAGGGACCATAAAACTAATATTATAGTATCAATAATGAATGCATCCACAGTGGATAAGGTAATGAAGTGGCTTGATCATTTGATTTTTTAAATATTTTCCCTTACCATTCATCAGTTTACGAATTAATTCATTAACTTACTCAATAAGAGGATGTGATTTGGAACCCTCTTACAATTCATATAGTATTTATTGATTTAATTAGTTTTTGTATTGCAGGTTCATGGCCCTGATGGTATAATCATTAACAGAAGACTTCCACAGTAAGAGGTCAGTCAGCCTCCTAGTTGTAACTGAAGACTATGCAGGTTGGTCACAATAATGGAAATATATCGAACAATGCTCCCCGTAAACAGGTACAGCCTGAGCCAGGCGATCGCGTGTTCTATACTACAGCTCCTCGTGTGAAAGGGGTAAAGCACATGTTGCATGAGTATCTAAGGAGCCAGAATAAAGGGCACCTTATAAGGACTCTTCAACCAGGAGAACCTCGAAGAATAATAATGAAGGCACTTTCAGACTATCCTCGCACTCCATATGTTCGGCAAAATAGAAGAAAGCCTGAAGGAGGAGGAGTATCAGAGGTTTGTGACAGCACAAGTATGTTCACAAAAACTCCATCAGCTGGTACATCATTTCCTGGAGGTGATTTATTTCCATCAGCTGGTAAATCATTTCCTGGAGGTGATGTAGTTCCACCAGCTGTTACATCATTTCCTGGATGTGATGTAGTTCCATCAGCTGGTACATCATTTCCTGGAGGTGATGTAGTTCCATCAGTTGGTACATCATTTCCTGTACATGATGTAGTAACATACGTTAAAAATGTTTTGGATGAGCCTGTTTGTCATGCTGCGCCTGTTTGTACTACACCTATTTTTCATAAAAAGAAAAGAAAAAGGAAAAGGAAACGGAAGGTTAAAGAACCATTACCCATACAGCCTGAGTCAAAAGATCAAAAAGGTAAGAACAAAAGTACAAAGCATATTCCTCCTCCAGAAGTAACAACATTGTCTGATTCATCTGAGAACGATCAGCCATCAACTTCTCATCTTGCACCTTCCCACAAACCACATAAACCATCCAGTGATCATAGCAGTATAGCAGAGACAACTATGGGATCCCTTACACAAGCCATATTTAGAGGCAAACCAAACCAGAGAGTTGAAGAATCAAATCCATGCATTGATCTGAGCAGTAATAGTGAGGACTTGGATATATTTATACTGCCAACACCATCTCCCATGGCATCTTATCCCCAAAACAACTTATCAAGAGCTGCTGATGTACCAAAAAAGAAGTCTGCAACTCAGGCTCTTGAGGAAATTCTTTTAAAGAGAATCAAGAAAAAACATAGAGGTGAGTCACAGATCTTGAAAGAAGGCTCTTGCCAAACTCGAAAACAGTATGAAGAGGTACAAGTAGTCGAACTGGAAAATCACATGAAAAAGTCCTCAGATGCGTCAGAAACTCCATTTAGTAAAATGGCAGAGAAGCCCATAGAGACAAGAACTACACCTGCACAGCTTCATGAAATCTCTTCTTGCACAGAAGCTGAAGTGTCTTCACTCCTTAGAGATAAATCAAAAATAAAGCAAAAGGTTCGTATTTTAATCCTTATGTTATTCTTATGATTTAAAGAATTATTTATATGTGACTTACAAGTATAACATGCTAAACAAATGGATATGCTGTACCTGCTTTATTTTACTTTATAGCCCGAGGAGTCCCCTTGTCTTCCATGGAAAGTTTTCAGCACCTTCACTGTGGTAGTTGCGCTGAATTCATGAAGGGTCTTGAGATAGGTTGAATTGGTTTTTGTATTTTCATAGGAATGGGCAATGTGTAGAGCATAGATGAGCAAGTGTAATTCATATATGTCTGGGTACTGGGGTTCAGTTGGATATTCCTCTGGTAGGGTAAGTCTCTTATTTGTGTCCAGTTCTGTTTGGGTGTAATGCTGCAGTAAAGATCTGAGTGATAAGGTGGGATTTTATTGGGAGGATCTTTGTTTCATTGTGCATGTAGTGAGTGTTTTGGTTGCTAGGAAGCTAGTGAGAGTTATGTTTTTTGTGATTTGTAGATTCTTTAATTTGCTTTTGACTGGATGGATGACTAGGCAGGTGAGGAGTAGTTTAGAGTGGAGTGGATGAATTGTTTGTAAAGGATACAAAGGGATCCTTTCCTTGTCCATATCTGGTACCATTTAGTTTTCTGATAGCCTTTAGTTTTTTGATGCTTTTGTGTTGATGTTTGCAGTGTGGGAAATGAATGTCATACCCATGTAATATGAGATGCCTTGTTTAGTGGGAGTGATTGGCCATTCATGGTGATGGGAGGGTACAGGTTCGTTTCATGACTGTGGAGTTAAAAGGGTAACTAAAGAATCCTGTGGAGATGTAGAAATTCTATTCTGGGTGAGCCATTGTTCCATTTCTGTAATGCAGTGTTGGATGTTGTTGCTTCTCTGGTGTCAAGGTGATGTGATGTGACTGTAAAATTGTTTGCATACGAGAGGAACTTCATACTGTGGTTTGCAGGAGGCAATGGGAGGTCATGTTGGAAGAGATTGAACATGGGTGCAGAAAGAACCACTCCTTGGGGACTCCATTGTAACGCTTAAATAGTTTAGAGATGAATCCTATGTGAGTGATGGGCTTGGTGGCCAGCTATGAAGTTGGGTAACCAATTTTTGTTATTGTTTTGCAGTGTGATGTCAAGTATATTTTATGTGAGGATATATTAATGGATAAGGACAAATGCTTTATTGATTCCTATTGTCACTAATATTGTGCAGGAAAGGGGTTGTATTTGGCTGAAGCCGTCAAGGATAGATTGTATGAGGTGTGAGAAAAGTGTGACGGAGGAGTGTTCTCTTGGTGAGAATGAGATATGCTTGATTTTGTTAACTGTGTTTTCAGAGAGTTTGGATACTGAAGACAGAAGTGATGCAGGGAAGTTTGGACAGTGAAG
>JAUUDW010652888.1:0-10579 GCA_032361385.1 Panulirus guttatus | reverse complement strand
CAGATAAACTTTGAAAAGAATATTGTCAAGGCAGAATGCAATTCGAAGCATTCTTTATAAATCAGTGAAGAGTAAATTGTCACTGGGATTCTGAGGGAAGAGTCGTACAAAAATATGTAACGATATTCGCGGAAATTATTAAGTTCAAGAGTGTTTTCACTGAGAAAAACTAACGTCCCATCACCAGAGAGATGGAATGCAATGATGATATGGAAGGCACTGAAATATCTCGAAAAGACAAACAGAATCTTGAGGAGTTTTGACCTACGTGACTCACTGAAGAGAGAAGTGTAATGAACTACGAACTGACCTAATCTGAGGCCTTGAATTCAAGCTTTTGAAAGAGTCGGATAACATTAACAGTACACATGTTCTTCGAAAGATGCAAGGATAAAAAATTCAGAGGCCATAACATGAAAGTAAGCAAGAAACTTGTCAGAAAAGATGAAAAGTACTTTTTTTGTATAGGCGCAGTGAATGAATGAAATGAACCGAGCACAAGCAAGGTTACAAAAAAAATGTATGATAGAAAAGAAACTTCAAGATATGAAACTCCACGAGAGTAGAGCCCCTTCCCCGTACCATGCACGTAGATGATTATACACACGCCGGCCCAGGTTCCCTCCTCAAACACACCTGTCCCTCACCCCATCCTAGATACATCTTCATCCACACCCTTAAACAAACTCCTCTTTAACCCTATATACTCTATACACAGGGTCTTATGCCCCTTATTTCATACCACACCTTTGAACACTTTGGGGTCTGTATTTATTCCCAAGATTCCTCGCACAGCTAATATTTGGTAACGCAGTCGCTTAATGTTAACCGAGATGAAAGATTTAGGATCATAAAGGAGAAAAGGGTGAAGTTCTGCAGTATTAGGGTGTTGCATAACATGGTAACTCCGTCTAGTTGGATTCAAGCCTAGTTAACATGATTGACTCTTTAAAGTGCTTAAGCTTATGGCAACAAGAGGTGTTTCTAAAGCATTGTGACAGACAAGGGACAAGAAGCAAAAATTAGAGAACCTACGAAAAGAATTCGCTATAAGGAACGGAGAGGGCGAGGAACTGCCCCGCAGGGGCCAATACGCCATTTCCACTTTCCTTCACACCTCAGTAAACTGCAGTGACTCGAAACAGGATCGCGAGACAGCCTTCATCATGTAACCTATAACAACGAAGTGAAACATATTCGCCAAGTAATTTTACATATAACCTACGATCAATGAAACGTGATCACTATAAAGCTTTCGGTATATTATCTTTGATTAGTTGAAACATGAACCCCCCAAAAATAAACTGAAACGTAATCGCCAACAAGAATTTAAAACATGATCCCAATGATAATAGGAAACATGGTCCCTTAAGATAATGGGAAACATCCCAATACAATTTGAAACATGATCACCAAACAATATAACATATAACCTAAGATCTATAAAACATTACCGCTAAACAACATTCGTTATAAAACCCATTGATACTTAAAACTTCAGCCCCCAAAAGAATTTGGCTAAAACTGACCAAGTGCCAGAGAACGAACATATTTCAGACTTACTTCTACAGCAAATTATCTGTTGAAATGATTGGCCATACTGATTTTTTGTGAAAATTTCTCCTAGGTCAGTGAGGTCAAATTGAATATTCTATTGGTCCATCGGCAATTATTCAACATTTACCATGAACTTGAAACAATCGTAATATATTAAGGGTGAAAAAAGAGAGATTGGAAGATGCTGCTAAATAGTACTTGAAACACGATTGCGAAATGTTTCAAAAAATTTTTGTTGAAACACAACGCTAAATAGGGTTCAGTATAAAAATCAGTTGAACCTGGATCGTCAAACGTCGTTCAACAAACATAATTAGTTGAAATATATCGCCACACGGGGTTTAGCGTCTATAATCAGTTGAAACACGATCATCAAACGTCGCGCAACATATATAATCCGTCGACATACGATCGCCGAACGGGTTCACGATATAAAATTAGTTAAAACACGATCACCAAACGACATTCAACGTACATAATCATAATACGATGGCCAAAAGGGATTTCAACACACAACTTACCGTGCCATCACTAATCCTCAAAAGTCGATCATTACATATAATGGTGAAACACTATCACCAAACGACTTACCTTGTAGTTGAAACAGGATCTCCAAAAAAAAATGCATTAACAACAATGTTTACGAAAACGGACGCCCGTGTTCTATCAAAGAGAATGTGTGATACTGAAAATTAAAGTATACCTCATACGTGAGGTTTCGTAGGTTCCAATGACTGCTGGGAGAAATCAGACGTCTATAGAGATATAGGGGACTTCATTAATGAACAATAAATGTTTCAAATAATCCCCTCTCATAAAGCAGCTACTAAGTAATCTAATATCAAAAGTTACGAGAGTGAAAGATGAAATTCTCACCCTTTTGAATTTTACTCTTTACAATAGCGTGAACGATTCTAAAAGAGCAGATTACGGATTACAAACACAGAACACGCGCGTCCGCAAAGAGATTCTGGTACTTACTTTCCATCGGGTCGCCCACCAGGATGCGTAAGGGTTGTGACAGCCGTCAGTCCATAGTCACTAGGCTTTCACAAATGTGATCACTTTTACAATTTTCTAAAAGCAGTTACGGACTGCATGTAGTGTCTGATGGGGGGGAGGTTATATTGTATTCATGCTATTTGTAATTAGTAGTTGCGTTCGAAATTTACTATAATCTCTTATTGCAGTGTTTGCACAACTATTTTCACCATTCAATATAATTTCTGTTGCAGTACTTTCACTAGTATTACTGCAATATTTCACATGTTCATTTACTGTATTTTCTGTTGTTGCAGTATTCTCAGAATCACGTTCACCATTGATCAAAATTTCTATGATTGCACTATTTCACTATCAAGTTCACTTTTCAGTTTAATGTCTATTATTGCAGTATTTCACCATCTTCAATGTTCACTTTAATCTCGAAGTATTTTCACCATTCACAATAACTTATTGATGCAATATTTGAGTCATTATGTTCACTATTCACTATAATCTATACTAATGCAATATATTCACAATCATGTTCACCATTTACTAGAATCTATATTGCAGTATTTTCACATTTTTCTTCACAGTTCACCAAAATAAACATAGATTGTAACTGTCGCTACACATCTTACCAGTCACTGCAACAACTTCTATTGCAGTATTTTCACCACAGTATTCACAATTCGCTATAATGAAATTGTGGCAATACTTGCGTATCGTCCTCCAATGGTTCCGTCATATTGTTCACATTCTCCTGTTTTACAATATTGCCACCATACTGTTCACTACCTTCGATATACTACAATGCAGTCACCATACTGTTCACCAGTTTCCATATATTCCAGTATTTGCACCATAATGGTCACCAATTTCCATATAAACTAAATTTCCAAAACACTGTCCACCAGTTGTACAAGTTGTTGCAAGTTTTCCGGTCTTCATTGTCACTCTCCACACACTTTTCAACTTTAGTCATTAATCACAGTTTGATAGGTGAGTGATACTGTGGTGAGAGCGACCATGAGTGACGGTTATGTGCTCTGGTGTACATTGTTACAATCAGCTATTCCCATTTTCTCCCTCCGTCAGGCGAGTTAACAGACTCTAATAATCGCTGAATTTTTGTCCAAGAATACCTGAAGCGTATTGGAATTCTGATGTTTGTAATTCACTTCAATTCATATTTTTACCTAGTCACTTGCACTACAATTTCCCGTGATGACGACACAATGAATTTTGCCTACGGCATTTCTACACTCGCGGTAAAACTCACATAGATGCATTTTTTCCAACAAATCTGAGTTAATAACATGAACACATTAATGTCAGAGTTGTCATAACTAGACTTCACTCGAAGTTATCAATACTTGTTAACGTAATATACCCCACACCGGCTGGGTTTTCCTGTAACAGTCCTCCCGCTTATCCCCAAGTGAGGTCCGGCTAGAAATGGTTGACGCTGTCCAGCAGGGCGAGCTGGGCCAGGTAAAGGCGAGTCAGAACTAGCAGTTCAACTACCGACCCGGCAGTTCAACTGATTCATAATATCCAATGCATAACATTTTCATGCTGGATGTCTCTATTTCTATTGTAATTACAAGAACAACTTCATTAAGTTCTCCAGTATATATAGCTTATTTTCTTGTAAGGGTAAGGATCATAGATATATTGATAGAATCATATTATCAGGGTAATGGGTTTTGGTTGACGTATACGAACGTCTGGAGCCCGGGCGTCAACACAGGCAAACAAGAGGGCGGAGCATGTTTACATGACCGATCTTATCCAAAATCCTTTAATATGTGAATTATAAACGTTAATTTTAAGGTAAACACAACCAAGTACGCATGAATGAATACCCATGAGACAAACATACGTAAGAAGAGGTCAGGGGATACCACAGACTGGTCTGCGGGGAGTGAGTGTGGGTGAGGAGGTCTGTAGTTCCGGTGCTTTACACCTGACAGCTAGAGTCTGTGTGTGAGCGAGTGAGGTCGTCGATGCCCTGCTCCTCACTTTGACTTCCTGTGGCGAGTAATGCCGACAAGTATGAAAGTTACACATAGACACAGACATACATTCCGGCGTATTTCTAAAGACAAAAGCGGGACCCACTCTCGGTTCCCACTTTTAACTTATCTAATAGAAAATATATTCAATGCAGGGTTTACCGAAATAATATTGGAACGTGGGAGCACGTGTCGGGACAGTAGACTACCCCCTCCGCTACACGTTATATTATCTAAACTTTCGAAGATGAGAAAAAATATGGAATATAGAAAATAATCTACAATTCATTAGAAAAAAAATGTATCAAACTGCATCAATAATGAAACACCAATTTTTGTCGAAGATTTTTATTTAAAAAGATCTGTTATACCTTGGCGTAGAAACGCAGTGGGAAAATTGATACATTTTCTTTTTATAAGTACGGGATACAATTAATCCTATGTTCAATAAACCGTGTTGGACAAGGCATTCCTGGCGTACGAAGTGCGACTACTAGATTTGGTGGCTGATTTTTGCTAAGAAACGTCAACAAATCAGCGTCAGAGCTACCAACTGTAAGAGTATCAAATCTTATTCAAACAGTCGTACCAACATATTCTCATAGTGATCCAACAGGCGGGGCAAGTGCTAAACGCCCTTAAAATAAAGGATACAATATCGGAAAAATCCGCACCCTTCCATGGGGACTGAAATGCGGGTCCCGCTTATAGGTTTTAAAAATACGGCCGAATGACTCTCGACTACACACACGCAAACACACACACACATGCACCCCAGCATTCCCACCACACCACCTCTCCAGTAGTACAAACGGGTTGCTACACACACACACACACACAAACACACACACACACACAGAAACAGACACACACACACACACACTTCTGTACAGTATAAATGGGCAATTACGCGCATAAACACTTGCAAACACACACACATACACACACACACACACACACACACACACACTTCTGTACAGTATAAATGGTCAATTAAGCGCATAAACACTTTCAAACACACACACATACACACACACACACACACACACACACACACACACTTGTTTACATATTAGATAGGTAATTACACAAACACTCACACACACGCACACACACACACACACACACATACATACAAACACACACACACACACATACACACAAACACACACACGCACACACACACACACACATACACACACACACACACATACACACACTAAAAACAGTTTTGTAGTAAGTGCTTAGAACAGATATGATTAACAGAAGCGACCTAAAGTAAGTGTGATTGTTCTTTTAAGACACGAGCGATCATGAAAATAATAATAATTTAAATAATAAAAGAAGAAGAAGAAGAAGGTGAAGAATGACAATGATAATATTATCCTTATTATTATCATTATTATTATCATTATCATTAATGTTTGTAATAATAATAATAATAATAATAATAATGATAATAATAATAAAGGGAAAATTACTGAGTTATTAAAGGCAAAGGCTCTCAACCTACATTACATGAAAGAAAGCTGAGGATGCTGCCAAGTCCAGGATGTAGCGAAGGCTTCCACGGGATACCGGGCTGCCCCAATTTAGCCAATACACAAGCCTGCAGTATTATGATGGACCTGCAGTACTCTGTGACGAGCCTCGTTGCTGTGTGACTGGTTAGTAGTACCCTGAAAAGGGCCAGTATAAGTTGTGTGACGGGCTACCAGTAGTGTGACGGACTAGCAGTACTGTGACGGACCAGCAACACTGTGGCGAACCAGCAAGTGTGTGGCGAGCCAGCAGTAGTGTGACGGGCCAACAAAAATGTGACGGGTCGGCAGTACTTTATGCCGCACCAGCAGTACTGTGTGAAGGATCAGCAGTATTTCATGATGGACCAGCAGCTGTGTGTGACCCTCCAGCGGTAATGCATGACGGGCCGGTGATACTAAGTGACAGACCAACAGTACTGTATGACGTCATGCGGTGGTGACAGTCTTTCATATCGTTATGTCAGGCCATTTCGTAGACCGAGGTGGAGGCAATACAGTGTCAGTACAGAGTTCGAGTCACGCTGTATACAGGCCGTGATAACGCTATACTAACCGAGGATGTGATTAAAGACGTAAAGACAAATAATAATTGCGGCTAAGCTTCGGCTCTGGGTGGGGAGGGGGGAGGTTGATTCTGAGGTTAACGTCACTACCCTTGACATGACGACGCACTTGGCTGTACTTTAAAACTTTATAGCTGGTATTAGAGCTATGGGACACCTGAAGTTTAAGTAATTCTTTATCTAGAAAGTAGAAGGCTCAAACACCTACCGTTTGCCCGCCAAAGTTGGCGGTATGTTATTGGAATCCAGATGGTGAATGATCGTCTTTTGCATAAGAATTCAACAATTTCTTGCTCATATGAAAGCTATTCTCATAACTTTTTTTCAATTTGATTATCGTCTTAAAGATCGTCTTCTGTAATAGTGGAAAAAATAGATTGAATCTTCAGCAAAATCTTGTTTTCTAAAGACTGGAGATATATCTTACGAATTTAACCACAACAAGGTACGTATTGACACGGGCGTCTGTTATAATAGTTTATTTATCGTTTTATGAATTACTGGGGATAGAATTGTATCAATGTATAGTTTCAGAGATGTTTTTATAATGCTAACAGTACTCTAAGAACACAGAATAGTAAAGCAGTATCTCCAAGCTCTTGTAATGAGAGTAGCCACTTGTGAGGGAATGCTTCCATGAAGTTGTGTCGGGATGATGTAGAGTTTTGATGTAAAGTTACAGCAATCAAGTACAGGGATGATTTTCCAGAAACAGGTGATACTCTAGAATCAGATGACATGAAAATGACATGGAAGAAGATGTAGGAAACACCATCATGAGGTTAGCTGAAGGACAAAGGAAAAGAACAAGTATTATTCATGAAATGTTTCCATGAATATTTGTTTCACTGTATATTGTGATATCATGCAAGTAGTTTGCTTTATTATTATTGTTTTTGATCTCTCAAACATATATTTTTGTTGCCTGTAAATTTGTGAAGATCTTTTACAAAGGTTTATGCTTTGGTATTTCGTATTTTGCAATTTTCCACCAGCTGTGATAATATTCTTTTTTAACATCTTTGGAGAATAATACAATGTCATCCATTAACAAGCTTTTATTTGTTGAAATAAACTACATTACAGTTTACATACAAACATTATTATTCTGTCAACATTGCAGCAGTATGGTGAAGAGCAGCAGCGCAGATTAATATTTCCTTGTAATTTCCTCCCTTTTTGGGGGTCTAAATTGAGGATTCAAAAGTTGCTGCCAAATTACTTCATTCTGCAACCCCAGGATATGCTTCTTCATTGATTGATTGATCTGATTTGTGCCGGTAGCACCGGCTAGTTTATTGTGCATCCCATGCCCATCCTGTGAGCGGTAGCGCAAAAGGATTACAGAGGATACAAAGGGTTTTAGTCAGACCCCAATGGGTTAATATTGCATGGGATGTTACAGTTCATTGTAGATGTTTCATTACATACATTACATAGTTTCACATGGTGAGCTTTACTGACTTCATGCAAAAAGTGATAAGAAACTTAAGGTTGCAGGTATCTTGTTATTAACAATAAGGTGTTGTGACATTTATTGCAGTTTTTTTAGAGCCATCCCTAAAAGGCTTTATTTTTTCACAATTTGACATAGTGTTCTAGTTTGTATACAAATCTTTGGACACAAACTTTACTGTTCACATGATTATCATCTCCAGATAGGCCAAAACGCCAGTACTGTAGTACCTATAGCCTAGTATAACGTGTGCGGTTACATCTTGTAATCTGATGATCTTAGCTCTTTTGCCATAAACATGTTTTACTGTACACAGTTCTCTGTGACGTAAAAATGTTTTTACTTGTGCTTCTCTGAACTTGTCTTCGTGTTTCAAAGGAGTCTGTTAGTTCCTTTCTGATTACAGTTTTGAGGCTTCTAACTGACAACCAAATATTGTTTTCAACATCACCTTTACTAAGTGCAAGTTTGGCTAAAACATCAGCTTTGTCATGATCACGAAGACCTATATGAGGGAAATCCACGATAGTTTGATCTGAATCCCTTGAGCAATAATGTTTGAATATTTGTCTCTGGTTTCAGAGACCAGCATGTTACATTCTGATCTCAGGGTGTTAAGGGCAAGTAATGAAGATAAAGAATCATGGATAACTAAACTGTCTGTGGCAGTGATTTCTATATGTTTACATGTGTAGCCCCAGGACACTCCAAATCCTTCTCATTCCATCTTTCCATCCTCAGTCCGGTCTTCCCCTTATCTCTGTCACCTCCACTTCTGAGACACATAACCTCTATTTCAACCTCTCCTAAATCATCCTCTCCAGGTCTCTGAACGACATCAGTATACTCTCCTCAGCTCTAAACCAAACTCATTATAGTATCACACTTTTTTTCATTCTCTCCATATGTCCAAACCATTTCAGCATTCCCTTTTCAACCCTTTCAACCACACTCTTTTATATTGCCATACCTCTCTGTTACCTTTCTATTCCTTACTCGATCAAACCACCTCACACTACAAACTCTCTTAAACATCTCATTTCCAACACCTCCACCTTTCTCTGCACATCCTCATCTATAACCTATGCCCCACATTGATATAACATTGTAGGAACTACTATACCTTCAAACATACCCATTTTTGCCCTTCCTTATAAAGAATTCTCTATCCACGCATTCTTCAGTGCTCCCAGAATCTTTGCCCCCTTGCCCACCCGATGACTCGCTTCCGCTTCCATAGTTCCTTTTATCATTATGTCCACTCCCAAATATCTAAATCAATTTTTTTTCTTCAATTTTTCTCCATTCAAACTCCTGTCTCTCTACCTTGCTATACCTTGCCTTTATTCACATTTATTCTTACGTTCCTCCTTTCACACACCCTTTCAAACTCAGTCACCAAATTCTGTAGTTCCTCACTCGAATCTGCCACCAGCACTGTGTCATCAGCAAACAACAGCTGACTCGCTTCCTACGTCCCCTCGTTCCCTACAGACATCACACTCTCCTCTCTCTCCAAGACTCTTGCATTTGTCTTCCTTACCACCCCAACCTTAAACAAAGAAAACAGCCATAATGATATCACACGCCCCTGCCGCAGGCTAACCTTCACCTGCCACCACTCACTCTCTTCTTCTCGTACTCGAACACATGCCTTACGCCCTTGAAAAACAAAATAATCTCACTGCTGCTAACAGCTTTTCTTCCACACTATGTAGTCTTCAGACCTTCCACAAGGTATCGCTGTCAACTTTAACTTATACTTTCTCCAGATCTATGAAAGCCACATACAAATCGTTTGATTTCTCTAAGTATTTCTCAAATATATTCTTTAAAACAAACGCCTAAAGCACAAATCCCTTCATTTTCTCAAACCATTTTGTTCCTCCCTAATCTGAAGCTCTGTACATGCCTTCACCCCCTCATTCACCACTCCCCCATACAATTTACCAGGTATACTCAACAAACTCATGCCTTTGTAGTTTGAACCATGAGCTATATATTCAGTGAAAATCTAAACTAACCAATCAACAACAATCATCCCGTTTCAGAAATTCAGCCACAGTACTATCCACCCCAGCTGCCATGTCACTTTCCATCTTACGTAAGGCTTTCACTACCTCTTCTGTCTTCACAAAACCACTCTCTCTGACTTGCTTGACTTACTGGCTTACTTCGCATACCTCCCCGACCCAACGCTCGACATCTCCCACCCTAACATCAAACACATTCATCAGCCTTCAATTTACTCACTCATCTTTCCTCTCATGGCCAGATGCATAAGCACTAATAATCCCTCACCTCTGACAATCCACTTTCATTTTCACATACATTAGTTTAGAGCTTACTTCCTTAAGCTCTTTCACACACTCCCACAACTCCTTCAGCGGTTGTGCTACCCCTTCTTGCCCTATCACCAACCCCTGACTTTACCCCTGAGTTTTGTTTCACTCTGAG
>JAUUDW010652878.1:0-10579 GCA_032361385.1 Panulirus guttatus | reverse complement strand
GGGTAAAGTCTAGCGAGAGGATTGACGCGACGCGCCGTCTCAACAACAGCCCAGGGGGAAAGGATGGGGGAGGAGACCCAATCCTTCACAACCACCGGAACCACCGTCTTGTAATAAACCAATGGTTCCCACACCAAACAAATATAGTAAAGCAACAATCTCTCTCTCTCTCTCTCTCTCTCTCTCTCTCTCTCTCTTTCTCTCTCTCTCTCTCTCTCCTAGAGTCGAAGATGAACGTAATTTTTTTTCTTACTCAGTCTGTCAATTAACTTTACTTATTGGAACACATCCGACGAGTTCAACTTACGAAAACGTACAATGCATCATACTGATAAGAAAAAAAAAATTGTACTAAATAACATACATTAATATCGATGGCATAAGTTGCATGTACAGAACCTGCGAGCCGTTTTCTTTATTTCTTTACCTGTATCTACATTCAAATATCTATCTACTCCTATCTACGTATCAATCCATCATTCTCTTTTATACATACTCGCCATTTCCCGCGTTAGCGAGGTCGCGATAAGAACTGAGGACTTAGCCTCAGAGGGACAATCCTCACTTGGCCCCTTTCTCTATTCCTTTCTTTGGAAAAGTAAAAACAGGAGGGGAGGATTTCCAGCCTCCCGCTCCCGTCATATCCTCAATATTTCTAAGGCTTTCCAAAGACTATCTCCACCGCATCCATCTGCGAAGTCCGCGATCCGCAACTCAAGACGAGTGACTAAGTAGAGTCGTAATATTCATAAATGGATACTGATATTCTTTCATAATTCATACAATACCACTGTCACAATCTCAGCTGCTTTTTACGTATATTCCACACACACACACACACACACACACACACTCAACCCCTTCTAATCTCATAATCAGGAAGAATTAGATTTTGCTAATGAGAAGGTACGAATGCGAAAAGGGGCAATATGCTAATTACCCAAACGCTCGTGCTATCAACGCTGGAATTGAGGCGGGGAGTATTGTATTCAAAAGTTAATGATAGCAGTCCATAATCTGGACGCGTTACATTGCCGATAAGAGGCTGATAACGGGTGCATCCACCGGGGAGATACGGGGAAAATGAGAGGCTGGCGTACCTGCATACCAAGCCGGGCGTGATCGTGTGGCCAGGAGTGTACGCGGGAGGGTGGCCAGGTGTATACGTGGGAGGGCGGCCAGGTGTGTACGTGGGTGTGGGCTTAGGTGGGCGTAGGTGTGTTGCATGGTGCAAGTGCTTGTCTGACATGGCGTGTAATAATAATAATAATAATAATAATAATAATAATAACAATGATAGGTTGTGTGACCAGGTGTACATTTTTGGCTGGCCAGATGTGTGTGACTGCGGCCCAGTGTGCGAGGTCTGTGTAGTGAGGTGTACGTATTTTACGGCAATGTATGTGTGGATAGGGCCGGATTACAGTGTGGTGGGGCATGGCTGTGTGGTCGAGTGTACGTATTCGTAGGTCAAAGTGTACGTGATCGCTAGCAAGGAGGGCATAGCTGTATAGTCAAGAGGGCGTGGTTATATAGCGAGGAGGGCGTTGTTGTGTAGCGAGGAGGGCGTGGTTATTATAGTCAAAAGGGCGTAGTTGTATAACCACGTAGGCGTGGGTTTATAGTTAGATGGGCTATGATGTACAGCCAGGTGGACGTGGCTATGCGGTGAGGGAGGACTGCTGGGCAAGCACAGGAATTCATAGCCTGGTGGGCGGGGTTGTATAACGTGGTGGGCGTGGCGGTACAGCCTGGTGGAACGTAATCGAGTGGGCCAGGCGGGCATGACTAAGCCCGGTATGTGTGTGGCGGCAGAGCCCAGGAAGAACGTGGTCAAAGCCGTGGTTCCACTGCCAGGCGGGAGGCGCTGTCTACAAGCAAGGTGGGCGTGGCTGAGCTGGGAGGTGGGGACATACACACACACACATACACGACCGGGGGAAGACACACCGGGCCCTGGGGGTGGGCCGGGTGGGCGTGGCCCGTAACAGCCAGGTGGGCAAGGCTGAACAGACAACCGGTCGCGGCTGAACAAACAAGTGGGTGGGACGCGACTGACAAATGAGAGAAACTGATTAGTCAGGTGGGCGAGGATGAATAGCCGGGTGAAGAGGCCACAGAGGAGCCGAGTGGGCGGAGGAGGAGGAGGAGGAGGGCCGGCTGTGTCCATCCTCCCCCGAGTGTTCTCCAAAGCACGTAATGTATCGTTTCCGGGATACGGTCGGGTCGGGTGCGGCAGGCAGGCCTGTGTGGAGCACCACCACCGCCATCAGCCACAACATCCACTTTACGATCACCACCACCACTACGACTACCATACACACTACACAGCTACCACTAATCACCAGGGTCACTCTTTGATAATACGGGGTACACGACGGTCACTGTCAGCGGGATGGATGAGTGTGTGAGGTATATGGGGGCCGAGGTGAGGGAGGGAGGGAGTGTGTAGGGATGGAAAAGGAAACAGGAAAGAGGAGAGTACGGGAAAGAGGGGGTGGGAGAGGTGGAAGCGACGGTGAGGTATGTCGAGGCCACAAGCTGAAAGGTGGACAATTATCGAGGAGGAGGAGGAGGAAGGTGTGGCCCTGGGGAGGAGGGTGGTGCCCTGAGGAGGGTCGCAGGGAGAGGGAGGCGACAGGGGAAGTGGGGAGCATCAGTACCAGCACTATCACCGCTATGTGACCTGCTACGTCTCTATGGTCTGTATGTGTGGTGCAACAAATCTCATGTGGTTGCTATGTGACCTGCTACACCACTAACACCGAAGCTACAACAAGCCGTCACACCTGGGCCGTCGTCGCTAAGTAAACCCGAACATCCGTACCACAACCCTTCAGGAAAACGCTACTAAGGGCCCGCTAAGTAAACTGCTACGCAGCTACCATGACCGCAGAGTAAACCACAACGCCGCTACCTTGTCCACACACTTGGGACGCTTCCAACACCTCGGGTAACTACTGTGTGTACACACGGCTCGTAACATGAACCAGACCCGACCCAACACCCCCAGACGGCGAACCCTAGACAATTAACGACACTCGGGGGGTGTGTGTAACTGGTTGAGGACAAGACCCGAGGACAAGTTCTCCTAACCAGCCTCGCGGGGAACTAGCAATCACTATCGCCGGGTAATCACAGTTATCTGGGGACTATTGCTGTCAGCGCACGTCAACCCGTAATACACGGCCAGGCTCGCCCGGTCCGCTCCTAGCGTCAGGGCTGATGCTCATACCAGCAATTTCTCATTTTTTTCCTCCCTTTTTTCTCTCTCTCTCTCTCTCTTTTGGGTCAAAGGGCTCTTGGTAACAGCGAACACCAGCACCGCGAGACGTGGAGCATCTTCCCTCACATTCTTAGGTATCGTCGAAACCAAACAGCAAGCAGGTTACCAATATTAAGCAAATACCTACCAAAAAAATAGGATGCGGAGGTTTTGCCTCTAACGGCAGCCCCACCTCAAATGGCAGCAGGTGTGTCAGTGCTTCATTAAAACGCCACACATTCTGGATATTACGTACATCAGATCCTTCTGGCTGGTACTAGGTTGGGATTTTCAAGAAAGCGTGTGTGTCAGATGTAGTATGTCCTTAGAATGAAGGACATCAGAGTTGAAACGCAAGAGAGTTAAGATTTTCAGAATCTGTGTTATGGAAGGACTTCCATTCTTGGAACCTAGGACAGCAGAGCCTCCCTTCACCTAATCCAGTGACCAAAAGTCTAAAATACACCATGTCTATTAAAGGCCTTGGTATCATAAATAATTTATCACTGGTGTACATGACTAACGTTGTCATTTACATCTGAATAATTCACTAACAGTTATCCACGGATACACACGTGATCAGTTATACATGGATAACCCATTACAAGTGAAAAAAATGAATGATCAGTTACCAGTTAATCAGTTAGTTGTTAAACATGAATAATCAGAAACTAGTTATAAACGAGTAATGAGTTACTAGTCACAGATGAATAAACAGTCGCCGGTTACAGAGGAGCAAATCACATACGACTGTCGCAGTCTGGTTGTGAGCTGGTCGATGTAAGCTGTCGCAAGTGGGTTGGGTCGTCTCCTGTCGACGGAGTAGGTTGGCCGGGGTAACAGTTCCCATCTTCTCACATTTAATTGGCAGCTTCCAGATTTTCTTATCGAATAAACAGGTCCCAGGAATCTTGGCCGCCTTAATTAATTTCATTCTGTATTTCGAATGAGAGATGTTTATCTGCGTGTCCTCCGCTGGCCGCGCAGATGGCCACACACACACACACACACACACACACACACACAAACCATCCTTCCACCTCCTAACTAAACTCGTTTCCCCAAAGACAACATGTCTACACCTCTTAACGCTTTGGGCACGACGTTACGAGCATTTGACCACGACAGTACGACCACCCTTTGGTATGATGGCCGGCCCTTTGACCATACCACCCTTCAGGGTTAAGGTCAGAGGTCAGGCCATTATAATACCGAAGGGTCGTTCCGTCCTTGTCACACCAAACTGTTGCAACCACGGCCGGCAGCTCGAGAACCGCTTATCTCGCTTAACAACTCAACTTGTAAACACTTCAAATCAACATAAATACACTTTACGGGAACTGCACTTGAAGAATCCCGAGGAGGCGCTCTTAAATGAAGCGAGATATGCAGCTCCCTGGAAGAATGTTAATCGAGATGAATTCATGAACTTGCGTTGTCTCCTTACTTATGATTCCAGTGACGCTTGATGTACTGGATATGCAAGCCGAGCAGAACCTTACCTGAGCTAGTAACGAGCGTGTGTGTGTGTGTGTGTGAGTGTGTGTGTGTGTGTGTGAAGAGGAAAAGCGGCATCAGTAAGTCATACAACCAATGCGCTAACAATTTTCCTTTGGGTCGAGCTAGGCACAAGTAATCCAGGCTCCATGGCAAACACAGCCCTGTGAAAGCGCTGATCATTTTTCACCTTTGCCCCATCGCAAGAACCTCTGACCGTGTTCCTTCACCAGAACCGTACTGTTCGCTGAGAAACAGGACATTCCATTCTCTCTCATACCAACTTTATCTTCCAAAAAAATCTAGAATCCAAATAACTATAAGACTGAATAGAAAATACAATAAGATTTCAGTCTCGAAGATTTTGAATGGCCCAGAAACACTGAAATCAAAAAGGTATAAACCACAAGTCTCTCTCTCTCTCCCTCAGATGGATAACTCCCCTGGCGCTGTGAGCCAGTCAGACTGGTTCACACGGAGCAAAAACTGTGCAGTGTAAATATCTGCAGGCGATCACTTCCCTTGTACGTTCTTCCGCCACGCCCACAGACTCACCTGCTCGCACCCCACCTACCGACCGACCACCGCCCACTCACAGATAGCCACCCACCTAACGACCACCGCCCACTCACAGACAGTTACCCACCTATCACGGCGCACCCACGTACTCTTATGTACCCACCTTCGCTCACAAATGCGATGGTTTACTCCTATGAGTAAGACGGTATATTTCTCCGAGTACGATGGTTTAATCCTCTGAGTACTATGGTTTATCTGAGTACAATAGTTCATATCTCTGAGTACGATGGTTCACTTCTCCGAGCACTGTGGTTCATTTCACTGAGTACGATGGCTCAATTCTGAGTACGATACCTTGAGCCCGGAGAGAACGACGAGTCAGCCCACGTTCAACACAAGATGAACACGCCGGTTGAGATGACGGCCCCTGGGGGCTCACTGCCTTGCTCCAGTGTATGCTAATTCGACCCCTTGACTAAGATATCTCGAACCCCCTGAATACAGTAACCGGACTCCATGTAACGATGACTTTACCTCCGAGTTACAATACGGACCTCAACACCTTAACTAGAATAACAACCTTCTCTTTTTTTTCTCGCAGGATGACTTGGCCCACTGAGATAAATGACTTCACTCTTTCACAGGGGGTGACTCGGCCTCTCAAGTGTGATGACACAACCACTTAACGACGACGACAACTCCCTCCGGCACCGATGTACTCAGTCCGAAGCCGAGAGAACTTGGAACCTAAGCATCAGCAACTCTAGTGCCCGCAAGGGGTTAGACCATCCATCATCTTATGGGGTCTAAACCCTTCGTTCTCTGGGCACAAAACCCTGCCTGTTGATGGCTTAAACCATCGAGCTTTTCGGGGTTACAGATACTGGGAGATCACTCTCGATGTATAACAGCCAAAACCTATTCTCCTTAGATATTCAGACCATCTTCCTCTTCCCGAAATGTCATAATCGAGCCTTAGACTCTCTAATTGCGAATCGTCAACTTCAATCGCGTCTTCCCAGCAGTGAAAACAAAGCCCTCGTGCGGTTTTACAACATAATATTTATCATGAGATTGAGACGCAGCTACCGGCGCGTCTCGCGACCTTTGGAAGCCAGACACCTGGCGACCTCCACCAACATCACCGGCGACCTTTAGAGATGGTGTGTCCGTACCGCCACCACGGACGGCTTCGTGCAGGCGACGTCTGAGGGCGAGAGTAACCGCTATCCCCATCCCTGGCGACTTCTCGAAGTCGAACGGCTTCACTAACACGGACGACCTCTGCACGCGAGACTCCAATATCACCACCATGGACGACCTCACGACACGAGACTCTGGTATCAGCACCACAGACGACCTCCAGAAGATATACTCCAGTATTACCACCGTGGACGACCTCTGGACGAAAGACTCCAGCATTACCACCACCATGGACGACCTCTGGATGCGTGAATCCAGCATTAAGCACTCTGGACGAGAGACTACAGTATTACCACCACCAAGGACGACCTCTGGACGAGAGACTACAGTATTACCACCACCAAAGGCGACCTCTGGACGAGAGACTCCAGCATTACCACCGTCACGGGCGACCTCTGGCCAACTCTAATTAACACAAGTGTCAGAAAGATGCCGGGGCGATATCAGAGGCAACTGACAGCGGCAGGTTATCTGTTGGTTTTATCGAGCGGGCGGCGTGCTGCACCCTCCACAACAACCCGGCCGACTCCATTTAATAATCTTATTTACTGTGTCGAAAGGACTTGCTGCCGTATCCCTTAACAGCCGCCCGGGTTCAATATTATCACTAACCACAAAGTAAACAGATGATTACACAAGGGAATTGTTCCCCTTCGTTTAGCGATGAGAGTATATTCATCTCGCTGGCCTGGTCAACACGACAGACGTATTCTTATGTACTCAAATCCAAACAAATGTTTACAGTTTACGTACTGATTCACTCTTGCTGCCACATTTTGTTTACTTCCTTTCAACTGACGCCATGAATTTCTCGATGTTCTTTCGCAAACAATATATATCTGTTTACGGTAAAGTAGTTTAGTCCTTCAACTCTTATCTGACTCGAGAAAAAACTAAGGAATTTATTAACTATGTCTTTTATATAGATCTAATTTCACTGGAATAATTTCACTGATATATGTATCACGTATATTCATATATTCACCATGTATTTCACCGTAAAGAGTGTGTATTTTATAACTCCGCAATTGCACTGCATGGTAATGAGACACACTGCAACGAGCTAATTATCTAATCAAACAGTAACGTCCGGTCTTACTGAGTACAGAGAGACATCGTGAGACACACTGATATACTCATCCTCAATCATACAATAATGTGAGAGTGAGATACACTGATACAATCACCCTCCTTCTCATAAATGTGAAATACACTGGCGTATTCCCCTCCCTCCACCTGCTACTGGAGACGGGGTGGAGTACCCTGACATATCCACCTCGCTCCTTATATAACGAGAGTTAAGTACACTAATGTATTCGCTCTGCTACATATACATGTGTTTCGGTAGGTGGTGGGTTTGTAGGCAGCAGCAGCCTAAGGTCGTGGTACCTGCCTGACGTACGAGTGTTGCAGCAGTTCCTGGAAATGTCTTAAGCCCTGAGGTGTCCGCACTGCTCTGCTCGTCTTACTTTGCGTCTCATTTAAACTACCGGGCTAATCTCAGCATTTTCTTACATGCACTATGAAAGTACCCATCATTCTTTTTTTCATTCTTCAAATTTATTCTCATTACAAATCGCTAAATACAAACACAGAAGAATATAACCCCCCTGGTTCTCGGCATCCTTGGGGTGGGAAGAATCACCCAGAATTCCGTCTGCCTCTGCTGCCAACGCGAGGGACGGCACAGGCAGTATTAGTTCCCGCCCCTCCCAAGACCCTTGCCCCTTTACATAAACTTGACTCTCTTCCCATTCATTTCCCAAACATTCGCGGGCTAGCTACTTATCTTTCTTCTGTTGAACATAACCTACGCACAATATCTCACAATGTCTTGATTCTCTTAGAGATTCCAGTGTCCGGTGATATTTCCATGCCTCCTTCTGATACCTCGAACTACAACCAACACTCACGACTGGGCTTAAGCGGTGAGGTCCTTCTTCCAAGACTAACACGCTTGCTGCAATCCTCAAACCCTGACGTCACTTCATATCTCTACTAATCACCGCTCGTCTTTCCGTTTTCACCTGCTGCCCTCCTAACGCCGCAACATTCTCAAACCATCCAAATTCTTGCCATGAAGCCATGACGACATCTCATCCCGAATCCGAGGTCCTCTACCAAGACGACCAACGAACACTAATGGCAATAGTTGAGATCCTTGGGTGTTACGGGGAGAGAGTGTTGCCCCGTCTCTTAACCTTGTATATAGGTACCTTGTCTTTACATCCGTATATGCATACAAACACAAACACACACACACACACACACCGGCCTTTGCCAAATAACCAATCATCGACCATCCCCAAGGGGTGGATGAACACCTGCGTTGGGTATAGGCCAACTCCTGCGCCCAGAATTCGAACTCATGCGAACTCGACCCCTGGCAGTCCCACAGTGACTCATGGTCAGCAATGCTAACCACTACACTAGTGTGTGTACGTATGTATATTTGGAGGGTAGGGGTTAAGCCCTCATGGTTTCATTTCTTCATGATCTAGTGTAAACTGACGCCAATTGTAGCGCTCACTTAGATCGCACTGACTGGACTAACGATAACTCATTTCTGATTTTCTTTTGGAAGATTACTGCCTCTCCCCGGACGATGCTTCTGTCTCTGCTGAGCGTATGAGAGAGGAATACTGACGCAGGAAAGAAGGCATACATCCCATCGTCTTCGATGACTATCTCTTCTTCCAGTTCTTCGTTCTGCCTATCCTACTCGAAGTCATACGGAGCTGGAAACTCTCTCCTCCTTAGACCAGTATTCAGCTTCAACCTCATCCATCAGCCTTTGCAAATTTGTGATTTGCTAGGCGAAAGGTTCCTTTCTTCAGAAGCAGCTTAATGAATTGATAACTTCCGTACTAATAATGTTTCTGAAGTTTTGCCTCTCCAACGGTACTATAGTCGTGCTCCCCAGCAGACAAAGCAACTCTTTTATCTTTTTCTCTGTGCTGCAGTCTTTATCTGTTCATCTGTCTATGTACTTAACGTCTGTCTATATAATCTATCTCCTCTCTCTCTCTCTCTCTCTCTCTCTCTCTCTCTCTCTCTCTGACCTTCCCGCATCTTTCATCCCATCGTTCCAGACACCCCCCCCCAAAGCCCTACTTATCCGACAACCACGCCATCGGGACGCGTCTTATCGTTCATAAAGATGGATGGAGGTCGGTCGTACGGCGGGCCGACGTATATCGTCCCCGCCCCCCCCCCGGACGTATCTGGCTCCGCCGGCTAATCACCGGTTTAAAAATTCCTCCGGAAAATTACGACTCGGGTTTTATAAATACTATAGGCGCCAAGGGAAGATAATCTGTATTCATCATGGGATATAATCACTATAATCCACAAATTGTTATTACGACATTACCTCGTGCAGGGAATGGACGATGAGGTCGGGACACGTAATACGATCATCAGTACAGCGAAAGGAACCGAGTGGCGAGTACCCCCCTAAGTTTACGACATGTCGGTAATACCGTGAATATTAACGAACACCAGCAAGTTGGGCCTATGGATCGAAGACGTGAACAGCTATGCGAGACGGAGCAGGAGGAGCCAGGATGGTTAAGGGTAACGGGAGCTGTCTGAGAGGGGTACGACGAGCCAGGGTAGCGAGATGAAAAAAAGGGAACGAGTTAGGATCGTGAGATGAAAAAAAGGGGATACACGCTAAGAGAGCGAGAGATTAGAGGGGCATGAGCCACGAGAGCGGAAAATTAGTGGGGCAAAAGCTGTGCAGGACGGCGAGAGACGACAGGGGGTACGTACGGCCCCGGGCCACCGCAGTATGAGATGGGAGAGGGGACGGGCGTGCGAGACGGCGGTGTGAAAGAGGAGAGGGTTGCGAAAAGTCAGGAGAGTGAATCGAAACTGGTGCGACCCTGGATTACGAGAGATGAGAGAGAGGTACGAGCCAGGATAATGAGAGATGAGGGACGTTCGAGCCAGCACAGTGAGAGAGATGAGGGAGGTACGAGCCAGGGTAATGAGAGATGAGAGAGGTACGAGCCAGCACAAAGAGAGAGAGAGAGAGAGAGAGAGAGAGAGAGAGAGAGAGAGAGAGAGAGAGAGAGAGAGAGAGAGAGAGAG
>JAUUDW010652877.1:4284-18012 GCA_032361385.1 Panulirus guttatus | reverse complement strand
TTCTCTAAACCTTGTATGTATGTATGTATCGTGTCTTTACTCCCCTTTATGTACACACACACACGCACACACACACACACCAGCTTAAGCTAGGTACCCATTAATAGACCAGCCTAGCAACTGGGTTGGGTGTAGGCCTACTGGCACGTCCAAGATTCGAATCCATGCAAGTCCGACCTCGGGCTGGCCCGTGCTTACTCGTGGTCAGTAATGCTAACCACTACAACCCCGATGGCCAGTGAGTGGGTATGATGAGTCCAGGTGTCTGTGTGGGTGTGTGTGTGTGTGTGTGTGTGTGTGTGTGTGTGTTTGCATGAGAGGTATTGTTAGTATCATTGCTCCACAAGACCCTGCAGACCACAAGGAGTTGGCCACATATTGATCGCGTTGGCCAGGTCAGAGGCCAAGGTCAGGTGGCGGGTCAGATGGAGCGTTCGACCAGAGTATCCCGCCAATTTAGTGACGTCACGCGCCGTCAGCTGCCCGAGGGTGTAATCGCGCGGGAAACTGAATTTTTCTCACGGGAAACTTGATTATTTTTTCCAAGAAAAAAATTGATGTTTTGCGAAATGATTCTTTTATGGTAATATCGTTTAAAAACCTTTCCCAGACTCCTTTTTTGGTACTGAATCAATCCATGGTCATTACTTCCTACGAGGAAAAAAATATATTCGGTTTATATAGACTGGAAGTCAGTGTATTTGGATTTAGGTTTTAATTGGGTGTGTTCAAGGGTATTAGCAGGTTCCAGTGTTGTTGATTGTAGACCCTATCGTAGATTTCTATAATCTTGGATCCCTTTTTCGGTGAAGTCGCACCTGCATTGCAATATTTCTTGAACACGACAATGCGACCCTTGTTCACGACGGTACGACCCCTGAACACGACGGTGCAACCCTTTGTCGCGAAGGTACGACCCTTGAGCTCGACAAGTACAACCCTTGAGCACAACGGTACAACCCTTGAACGCGACGGTACTACGCTTTGTCACGACGGTACAGCCTTGAGCGCGACGTTGCAACCTTATGTCGCGACGGTACAACCCTTGAGCACGACGGTACGACCCTTTGTCGCGACGGTACAACCCTATATGACGACGGTACGACCCTTGAATAGTATGAACCCGGGCTTTGACCTGACCTAAGCTTAAGGACCAGGTCAGAGGCCATGTAAATCATACCCAAAGGTCATGCCTTCGTGTTCAGGGGTCGTTCCGCGGTACTCTAAGAGGTTAAGTGTTCCTGGAACGTCTGTCATTATTAACTTTTCTTACACCAATATTTATTCAGCTTTCAAACCCTCAGCCTGCTGTGTTTTGCGCGTTTCGTTTAACACCGGGACAAGAAAAAAACGAAACAAAAAAATTGACCAGATCATTTAGAGAGGATATGTTCATTTATTCATTTCTATATGATTTATACAGTTATTTGTTTAAATGGATTCATATGTGTAGAGTTCATTTATATATGATTTATATGGTTACTTATCTGAATGGGTTCATATGTAGAGTCTTTCTTCCTTTCTTTTTATACGTGTTCACTGTTTCCCACTTGAGCGAAGTAGCGTCAAGAACAGATGACCGAGCCTCGGAGGAGTAATTCTCACTCGGCTCCCTCACTCTGTTCCATCCTTTGGAAAGTAATGCAGGAGGGGAGGATTTCAGGTCAAGTGTACCCACCTCCTCTTAGTCGCCTTCTACGACACGTAGGATATACGTAACCAGTGTTCTGTCCCACCTGTCTATAGGGGATATAGTGTATTTATTGATTAATCTTTTTACTTTATATACAACTTTAGAGGCGCCGGCTGATTAGCTGACGTTAGCTGACTGTCTGCGCATCTCGGACACAGTTTCGTAAAGGAGGCAGAGGTATGGTAGAGTAGATGAAAGGAGAATAAGAAGATGCGAAAGGGAAGGGGGTAAAAAGGAGCGAAACAGGAGAGAAAAAGGTGTTGAAAGTGATAGAGAAAAGGGAAGATCGGATTAAACAGGAAGCAGAATGGGTTTGTAAATGTCTAGTAAATAAGGAAAAGGTGCGGAAGACTGGGGAACAAAAGAGCGTAAACCAGGGTATTTGTCGTGAGGGCCTCGGGGTGCTGAGTGCGTGTGGCCAGCTCCTGTCTGCCCGGCTCGCGTGCCGTGACGGGCGAGTGCACGGGAGGGAAAGGTAGTGGTGGTGGTGGGGGAGTGGGGGGCGGGGATGGGCAGTGGTGGTGGCGGTGGTGTGGTGTTGATGGCACCGTGGCAGGGGGAGGCGTGCCTCTCTGATGTATGGCGTCACCGGCAGTGTTCCCCCACCGACCATCCTTTTTGTCCCTTGTATACACAAGGATTTACCTGGTTTGGTTACCTGTGTGACAAGCTGGGGGAGCTTGTTTACCTGGTGGGTCCAGCTCAGCACTTTCCCTTTGACGCTACACGTAGGTCCAACAGCCCCATTTTATCAAGGCTGGGTTCAACAGCCCCACCTTTAACAGGGTTGATTTCAACCAGCCTCGTCTGTATCAGGGTTGGGTTCAACCAGCCCCGTCTGTATCAAGGTTAGGCTCAACAAAACCCTCTTCACGAAAAGTAGATTCAGGAGTTTCCATTGCACCAGGTCTGGGTTCAACAGAGCCCTTGACTCTAACACTCACTTCTTCAGAGCTCTGTACCAGAGCGCAGAGCTCGGTTCACCAGAGCCCCTCAGAAGGAGTCTAGCTTCCTTGATATCTCCATAAACAGGTAAGGTAGAAACCTCTGCAGCATCAGGAAGGGGTTGAACAGTATACCCAACATGAACACCGTGTTCATCAGAGCCCTTTAAGCCAGGAGTCTGTAACAAGACTGATCTGACTGTATCACCCCCGGATTAAGACTGGGTTCAGTATTGTCTCCTACAGCAAGAAAGATTTCTTTTTTAAGAAAGCCATCAGCAACAACAGTTGATGCGACTACACCCTCTACCCAAGTAATGGTTACTAGATTACTGAGTACACTTGAACGACGTTCAGCAGTTCCCTCACCCCTGGATGAAAGTCGACAGGGACTATGTGTCACCAGGAGTCAGTTCAGTAAACTTCAGCTAACCTTGGCAAACCTGGGTTTCAGCACGCCATCTATGCCAGGACTTACGCCGAAAGTAGCTTTGCTAAATCTTTGCTTGGGTAAATTTCGTCCCGTGCACCAGGACCGAATTCGGCAGTACCCTCTCTTTTTTTCACATCGGCCCTGGGTTTAGTAGGACCTCTTTTGTTTTACAAGAACTGAATTCAGTGGAACTGTTGGGACGGGGTTCAAAGGAGCCCACTAAACCACGTCTGTGGGACAGTTTGCCTCTATCGCTTTGAGTGAATTGAGTGATACCTTCCTGCACGAGCCTTGGGTTAAACAGAGTGTGAGGTCAGGGCCAGAGCTGGAGAGGTTTGGCCATCACATCGGACACGGCAGACTTCAACATTTCAGTCCAGTTTCTGTAAGTCTGACTTTTTTTCCTAACTTTTTTCTTTGCTTTCCAATATTCCCTGTGTATTTTCCTCTTATTCTCTGCCTCCTCCTTTGCATTTCACCATTTCTCCAACCAGCCTTTCATTCTTCAGTTTTTCTACGCAAATTTCGCCCCATTTACTTGCCACGTATTTCTCGACTGACTGTTTTTCGTTTCTGTTCTCCCTTGAATTTTGATTTAAAGTGTTTTGACTAACAAATTCATATTGACGCCTTTATAAAGAGAAGAGTTTAGATCGTAATTTCATGAGAGAAATAAATCATCAGCGTTGAAATAATAGTAAAAAAAAAAGAAGTAAGCTTTTGGCGAGCAAATAATCGTTGAAAGCGAAATGTAAAGGTTTGAGGACGGGAGAAAGGGAAAGCGGGCTGAGATTTGCCGCAAACCAGTAGTGAGCCGATGTAAACAGCCACTCCCCCTAATGTTGCTCCTCTGTCTGCAAGAGTTCGAGGATTTCTGTCTGCATGGTGTTGGAAAATTTCTGTCTGCATGGTGTTGGAGGACGTTTGTCTACATGGTGTTGGAGGACTTCTCTCTGCGAGGACTTCTCTCTGCACGGTGTTGGAGGACTTCTGTCTACATCGGGTTGGAGGATTTCTGGCTGCATGGCGTTGGAAGATTTCTGTCTGCATGATGTTGGAGGATTTTTCTTTGCATGGTGTTGGAGGACTTCTGTCTGCATGTTGTTGGAGAACCTCTGTCTGTATGGAGAACCTCTGTCTGCATGGTGTTGGAGGAGTTCTGTCTACATGATGTTGGAGGACTTCTGTCTGCACGGTACAGGAAGACAGTCCTTCTCACACTCGCTTAAACATTCACATCTGACATCCTTACACTTTTTATTTTTTCCATTCAATGTAGAAAGTCTTCTTTCTCGTGATCCGGTCCTGTATTTTCTTATAGCGTTGTCAGACTTCAGAGAACAGACGTTTGATCAACGATCAGCCACCGTGTTATACGAGTCTCGATCTCACGACACAAATGCAATTCATATGTCCTACTGTCGTGCCCAAGGGTCCGTAGCGCCGTGATCAAGGGGAGTCAAGCAAGGTTATCATGCCGAGACTCCCGGAGTAAGTCTTATCTACATTCCCGAGCGAGTTCTATCACACAGTTGCACGCGTTGTGGGAAGCGGCGGATCACCCAGCCCTGAAAGCCGTCCTCGACCTCCGTGTTCTTGAACTGTGAAGCGTATTTTTTTTTCTTTTTTTACGTTAGCTGAGACGGCAAGGGCAACTGAAGCCCTAATCAAGGCCGTCTCATTAACGCTATATATATATACCTTGGTCTGAGCCAGGTACCCGCTTTATCGACCCAGGTGTGGTGGATGAACAGCTGGTTTGACTGTGGACCGACTGCCAGGCAACCAGGATTCGAACCTGTGCCATGCTTTACCCTGGCCGGCCCCGTGAGTGCATCGCGGTCAGGAACCCTAAACTCACAACACCACGAAGGATTACCTACACCACGGAGGATTAATTTGTTCTCGCCGTGATTATGTGGCATTTACTTAAATTACTCCGGGTGTAATTACTGAAGGAACACTGTCATTTCCATAAAGTCACGTGCATTAAATCTCCCATCTTCTGTAATCCTAATGATGATGTCATCTGTGTTTAGTGTGATTACTCTCACAGTTCTGTAGAAACTTTTCTGCTGTATTGATTAGCTTGCAGTTGATGCATTTACGTCAGCCTTGAGTGAATCACTTCAGTGATCACTGAGTAATTGTTTTAATGATTGTGTAGGTGTCATGGTTATCAGATGTTATAAGAAGAAATCCTTCGTTACTCACTTAGATTATTTCGGAATTGTACTCAGATTTTTCGAATTTCGAATGCACTTACTCAAGCACATTTTCAGAGAGAATAGACATGTACTTTGTTACGTTTCTTTTTCTAGGACGTCTTGTTAATTGCTACTGGTAGGGTAGGTAAACAAGACAACCATCTTCCCTACCAGTAGCAAGTGACGAAGCGTCCTGAAAAAGAAAAAGTGACAAATGTATGTTTTCTTTATAAATGAACCCGGGTAAAAGTAGTCAAAGTATAATGTATTTGAGTACCGGTAGATCCCGAAATAATCTACTTAAGTAGAGGAACGAGGTATTGATACTTCGGTACTTACAATTGTTGGTGATTATCGATACATCCCTTTATCCCTTCACAGTCTCTTGTTGACAGCTGTGATATGTCTCTCCCAAGCTGCTTTGTTAGGCTGGGATTATATCTATCTTAATTACGTCTTTTTAAGCTGGCCTTTCAGTCTGACTTTGATGTCACAAACTCGTTCAGCCTTAAATAGGCGTATTGTGTGCCGCAGAGTATGCCATACTGGCTTGTAATGCAGCTTTAACAGGCATATTGTGTATGCTGTACAATATACCCCGCGTGGGCGTTAATTCACACGCGTCAAGCCACGCTTCTCTCTCTTTACACGCCGAGCCCAGGACCATGTAGGTGTGTGGGCAGGCATGAGGGCGTGTATGGGTGGTGGACCCATTCCCTCTAGCCACCATTCCCTCTCCCGCAGCTTGGGGGATACGGCAATGTGAGGAGGGCTGTGTGTGTGTGTGTGTCTGCAGCAATTACCACCTGTCTACCCTTGTGTTCGGACCAGAATGAGGAGCGTGGGCATGAGTCCACGGACGTTGACCGCCCTCATCAACGCCCCGCTGAGACCAGGAATGAGGCGCGCATCGTCAGAGAAGCCGGGCCGAACTCCCACGGTCGTATCAGACTCCGGGATCAAAGCCTACGTACCCGGGTGCGTGTTCCCCCAACCAGCACCCAATTAGAAACACCTTTTAGTTAATCAAAGGTACATTTAACACACATCCAGGAACCTCACTTTACTTGGACATTAAACCCTACAAACTCTGATCACAATTAGCAACTCGTTCTTTCAATCGGTGTCTTGATTTGTGATGCAGTGATCCAGTCAGACAGGCTGCCTCATTCAGCTTGGGCATATAAACCAGTCTGGATAGATTATCTCACACCTCGACTGCGTGAACCAATTAGACTGACTGTCTCTTACCGTTACGGTACGAACCAATCAGAGAGGTTGCCTTAAAAATCCTACGGCGCGAACCCATCAGGAAGGTTGTCTCAAAACCTGGGGTAAGTTGTGGACCTGGCTTTGAGTTGACCTCTAAAGCCTGGAAAGATAACCCAAGGATCGTACCGTTGTGCAGCAGCGTCGTACCGTTGTGCAGTAGCGTCGTACCGTCGGGCAGTAGCGTCGTACCGTTGTGCTCGAGGGTTTCAGCAGAATGGGACGGATGACAGAGAGGCAAAAAAAAAAAGTCCGTAGATTGTATAGAGCAACTGCAGCTGGTGGCTGGAACGGCGCCAGCTGCGGTGCAGGCCGTCTGTCAGACCAGCTGGGCTATACTGGGCTGCAGCTGGTGCTACACGTACGTAGTATATAGCGTTCTGTCCTACGTGGTCCTTTCGTGCGTGACTGCCGAGTCCCTCAGCCTGCTGTATGCAACTTCACCCAATATGTGGGTTCTGCTCTCAGAATCTTAAAGCTGTGAAACATATATATGTCAGTATCTGTGTAGACGTAGGCTCGTGTCTACAACAGCTTCCAGTACGCACATACATACATATACACTCATGTCCGACGCATACATACATACACATGTTTAACACACACACACACACACACTCACTCAGGCGAGTGTGGTCTGTAATATACAGGAAATGACAGTTAGAAAGCAGACGACTAATTGCTTGCGATGGCGAAACTGGCCAAGTGAGAGGCAGCAGGGGTTCAGAAAAAGGGGGGTCGTGTAGCGAACCTTATAAACATCTGCTAGAGAGTGAACTCCGTTGTAGACAATGGAGACGGCTAGTTCGATTGCTTGTATCTGTAGCGCCAGAACGCATTTACCCCCTCAACACAGTGTAAAGTTGGTTGTCAGGGCAGGAACAAAGGGTAGGCGGGGGGGGACTTCTCCGATGGGGAGACAGGTTGTCTTGGTGGTAAGGATCAAAGGCGACACTGTAGGGGCGCCTTCTTAAGATGGGCTTCGGTGACAAGTGGCGTGTCGAAAGGCTCAGTCCTGGGGGCCTTTTTTTTTTCTTGATGTACGTAAATGACTTGTCGGAAGGATTGGTTGCACTCCTACCCGATTATGTTTGCTGATGATGTCAAGGCCATGATGGGAGTCAAAAAGGAGGATGGCTGCACCAACTTGCAAGGGGACTTCACACAAACTCCAAAGTTAGTCCAAAACATGGTTGACGATGTTTAATGTAATGAAGATGGAACACAGTAAAAGATGACCCCAGTACGAATGATATGTAGAAGAGAGGAAGTTGCAGGAATCAGTGTGTGAAAGGGTCTAGGGAGTAATCAGTGTACAAAATTTGTCGTATGAGCATAGTAAAGGAGTTAAACAGTCTGCTGGCAAGTATTAAAAGTACATTCAAGTACAAGGCTTAAGAAATATTCATTTAGCGGGCCAAACCAAAATATGGTCCTCACGTTTGATCACTGCGCTTAAAGAATCACAAAGATTTAACTGGGAAGGTCCAGAGGATGGCAACAAAGATGGTAAAGGAACTCAGAGGAATAAACGTGGTGGGGAGGGGATGACTTCATCTTAACCTTTCAGTTTTCATACCGGTTCTTCGAAAGGAGTAAAGACTGAGCAACCAGAGAACATAACACGATACTGAGCGTGAAACTTGCAAAAAAAAAATATGTAAAGAAGTACTTCTACAGTATAAGAGTTGTGGATGATTGGACTAAAGTGGGTGAAGAAATTGCGAATGCCGAGAGAATACATAAGTTCAAAAAGTTGTGTGATAGTGGAAAATGTTCAAGACATGGGACTGAACGAGTATAGAATTTCCCTTCCAGTACAGCACAAAACAGTAATTACAAAAAGGTAATCTATTACACGCCATCATTACCTAACACACACACTTTTCAATAGAATCCCTAACAGCAGAGAGTTATGAAGATAACCCTCCCAATTGCTACCGAACTAAATTATTTTCTGTAATTCGTATATCCTCTTTGTACTGCACAGGGAGGTAGGTCTGCGTCCGTGGGGGCCCCATCTCCGTGAGTTTGTTTGGTGGTCTGGAGTAAATGGTAGGGTGGGGACCCACTGGGCGTGTTAAATATATATGTGGGGTCGATATGTGGTTTGGGTCGGTTACTAGTAGAGGATGGGTCGATATACGGTAACGCGTGGATCGATATGATGGGCTATACTTGGGTCATACTCGTTATATTGGGTTTACACGTTGGTCATACTCGATATACTGGACTATACGTTGGTCATGCTAGATCAGCTGGGCTGTACTCAAGGTTGTAATCGTTTGTCTATGACAATTCGTGGGTTTGCGTTCATTCACACCCTCCATTACTGTCTCCAAGTAGCTGCCTCCGTTATACCAAGACATTTTGCATTCCCGTACCTTATCCCCCGTCTGTTTTCACCGCATCAGACACCATCCGCACACCATTGTTGCCTCATACAAAAGCTGGTCTGTTTCTCTGGTACTCCCGCCGGTTCACGTCAACCATCCGGGCGGTACGGGGAGGCGGTAGGTGGATCGTCTTTCACCAGCTGAGCAATATCTGAGCGCCAGGCGTCCCTATGTCAACATGGCCGGCCGCCGCGTCGTGATCACTACCAGTAAATACACCGTCCTCCGCGGCGCGCAATAACGCGAAGAAAACGGGATTTACAGTCGCCGCAAAAAATGGGAAGCCTTCGACTGGTTGACCGAGAACCGCAGTAGAATATTTTCCCCAACCTCACGATAGATTCAACACAACTCCTCCCTAATAACCAACTGATGAGGAAAAAAACTGGAATAATTACAAAGACGGGCAGCAAAACTGATTTCCAACTCTGAGAAATCTGCTTTACCGGTGAAAGAGGCTAAATTTAACCAGGAAAAAGTTGCTCTGCAAGTGGGAACGCGCGGAACAATTACAGCCAAACGTTGTTAACGCAGAGACTATAAATACCTTCGAAAACCGGTCGTAACGTCGTGCATTAGCGCCATTGCGTTGTTACCAAGGGACGCACCGTCGTGCTCATGGAGTGAACCTCCAAACGACGCACTTGTTTGACTAGTCGTATTATCGTGTTTAAAGTTAATGCTTCCATATACGATCGTAGCAAATGTCTGTTGAACTCGACTCTCATTCTTTTCTCCTTCATCCTTATCTCCGTATCTTCTCCTCTTCTTCCTCATTATCTCTTCGTCCTCAAGCAGTCTATTTCCTTCTGTTCGTTTCCTTGCCTTTCTCATTTTTCTGTTTTTCCTTTTATCATTTCTTATTTCAGTCTTTTGTGCTTCTCTACATTCTCTCGTTCTCTTCTTTTACTGCCTCCCTTCCAGTAGTTTTTCTGTTTTCTTATTCATTTTTCTACTTCTGACTTCACGGAACAAATTCGGGTACCCCTTGCTCCTTCCTCCCTCTCCCTAATCGGTGGCTCAGGGCTGGACAGCAGGGTAAGTAACACGTGTTCTGGAGGCTGGAGTTCCAGGCTGTTCTGGTGGGGAGTGTCAGAAGGGTTAGTGGTGTTAGACAGTGTCAGGAGGGGTAGCGGCCTTATGCAGTGTCACGAGGATTAGTGGTGGCAGATACTGTGAGGAGGGGTAGTGGCCTTATGCAGTGTCAGGAAGGTTAGTGGTGGCAGACCGTGCCAGGAGGGTTAGTGGTGGCAGACAGTGTCAGGAGGGTTAGTTCCGTACCCTTGACTGGCTGACAACAGGGTGGGCTGTCCGTCTTACTTATGGATCCTGGAAAGCACGTAAATTTGTCCATCTTGACATTAAAAGGCTGGTGATGGTGAAGACCGCTGTGGTATTATTGGCGAGGGGTTGTATACAGTGGTATGACAGGATGGTGGTGGTGGCGTTGGTGTTGCGATAACGTTGTTATTGTGGTCGTGGAGATGGTGGTGGTGTTGTTGTTGTGGGGGGCGATGGCGATGTTGTGGTAGAGATGGTGTTGGTGAAGTAGTGGTGCGGGCAGCGGCGGTGATGTGGTAGTGGTGGTGTTGTCACGGTGGTGTAAGTGGTGTTAAGAGTGTCTTCGTGGATTCTTGGTTGTCATGTGGTGGAGGGGGTTTCTGTCGTGGTGGCAGTGTTGTGCTGGTGATGGGTTTGTTGAGGTCGTGTCCTGTGTGGCGATATAATGTGGTTACTCTGGCACTGGGGTAGGGATGGTAGAATAGGGAGCATAAATGGTGTGTTGTGATAGGGATGGTACGCCTGGGAGCATGGCATTGTCTTGTGGAATGGACGGCAGAGTAGTATATTTTGCTCATCACGGTAGAGCGTTGTGAAAGAGATGTTGTAGAAGTAATGTTTTATGTTGGTGTTTTATAAAAAGTGGTATTGTGATGTTTAGATTGTATTGTAATGGTAAAAGAGATGCTATGGTAGAGGTTTTGAGGTAGTGTAATGGGGCAGAGATGTTGTGACTGAAGTGGTTTTCTGGTTGTGATTCTGTCGTAGAAATGTCATGATGGAGGAGGAGTCTTTCTTGTTCTGTGGGGTATATTTTAGTGGAGAAGCTGAGGCACTGTATCAAACTGTAGAGTAGCGGAAGTGTGTGGTTGGTTGGAGAGGACAGCTTAGGTCAGTAGTGAGTGCGAGAGGTCAGTGGAGGTCACTTAAGTGGCAGAGGTCAGCGGAGTCATTGGTAGGCGGCATAGGTCAGTGGAGTTCAGTGGTGGCTGGCAGAGGTCAGCGAAGGTCATTGATAAATGGCAGAAGTCAGTAGAGTCTAGTCGTGGATGGTAGAGGTCAACGGAACTCAGTGGAGCACGGCAGAGGTCAACGGAACTCAGTGGAGGACGGCAGAGGTCAACGGAGCTCAGCGGGTAGATGACAGAGGTCAATGGAAACCAGTGGTGGGTGGCAGAAGTCAGCAGAGATGAGCGTTGGGTGGCAGAGGTCAGCGGAGGTCATTGGCAACTGGGAGAGGTCGGCGGAGATCAGTGATGGGTGGCAGAGGTCACTCGTAGACGTCAGAGCTTGGTGGTGGGCGAGGGAGAAGCCTTAGGCGAGGATGTCCACAGCGCCGACAAAGCAAGGCTGAAGTGTTAACTTTAACATCGTGGGATACACGGTAAAAATAAACACCCTTTCTTTATCTTTTCCAGTCGATTGACTGGCAGGCAGAACAGTCATTACAATGGTTCTACGTTAAGGTATACGCATGTTAACGAAAGATAAATATTTGCGCCTGAATGAAAAGCTAGACAGCCCGCTTCAGAATATGTTAATTAAGATACGAAAGACCGGAGCCACAGGCATAGAGGTTTGAAGTCATGACATTTGGCGATATTGTGAGGTGTGTTCATGACGTGAGACTTGGGTGACACCGCGCAGACAGTGTGGTAATTGGCTCCGAAACAGATGCAAGTGTTCGGTTGGGCTGGACAGTATAAGACGCAAGTTGCTGTAAGAGTGTGGTGGCGGTGGGTGGTGGTGGTAGTATTGGCAATGGTGGTACATGATATTAACTTACGGGCTTTGGTTGCACGGAGCCCTAGATTGCACCGTGCCACATGCTGTGGATATCGACTGTGTGAGCGGGAACAAATTCACAGGAGATAAGAGTCACAGTTTGTTTTTAACACAATGTAAAGTTATAGAGAAATAGACTTTTAAGTCATGTGTTGTTTGAAAGTGTGTTGCGTAACATTATATGAAAAATACATTACGTACACGCACTGATAACATCTTATGCAATATCGTGGCATTACATGTATGTTCCGTGATATAATCTTTAACGTTGATTGCTGGGACGAGTAATGCACCCGACGCGACGCCGCAAGCGACTCCGCCGCACTCTTGCGGTCCTCTCTCCCGTCCGCAGACAAACACGTTTTTGAAGGCGTTCTCGCGGCTGGACGCAGAGCGTCGGCGAACTCCTCCTTCAGATGAATTGTCACCAGCATCCTGCCGGATAATGGTGCTCGCTGTCGCATTCCTCGACACGCCAGATTGAGGAATGGTGGTGAGCAACGAGGCTGAAGAACCTCATTGTTCTACCCTTCACGGATGTTGACGGTGTGAGGACTGTTGTTCCTGTTTGCGTCCTGCCCATTGCACAAGGGTGAGGGGCGATCGTATGTCGAACACGGCGGATTCGCGAAGGCAGTTAGAGCGCTACTGGGCATGGCAACTGACGATAATCAACTTCTCTGCCTCTTGTGCAGTAACAGTTTTCAGGTATATCATGCCTCCATCATGGCCATCTAGTTGCAAGAAAGATAGAGCATCAGTCATGCCACAAATCAAGCGGAACTTAGTATCGATATTTGTGCTCCTAAGCCCATCTCCTGGATTGTGACCCCAGTGGATTGCCTCGTTTGGTTGAAAGAACCACTGACGCTTCACGTCACGTCGCGGCCAAATACAGCAAGAACAGCTCTCATCACGCCATTCTTCAAAGTCATTTGCGACGGTGTGCATATTGATGTCGTGGTTAGAATCTTCACTCTCAACAACTACGTCCTGCAAGTGTTCTTCGTAGGTGGAACGGGTATTTTTTCAGGAGACGAGCGAACGCTTGAGTAATAAATGTATCACCGAAAGGCACATGGATGATGATATTTATGTTGTTTGAACACACTTGGAGTCACAGTAAATTTGCCGTCCATATAGAGAGTATTAGAGGCGGAAAGGTGTCTGAGGCCATCACTGGCACCAAACGCTGGGAAGTGATTAATAATTAGACCGTTATCGTAGAGTAGGGCCACCCGTCTGAGTGAACTCGCTTGTAAGTTCACGTAGATCTCGTAGTAGAAGAGCTACAGGTGGAGTCGGCTGCTTGTGCAGGCTATAGTCATCATCAGGGGTTGGGTGCTGGGTACTGTTATCAGCATGGGAAGGGTACGATCACCAGCGGGGCTGGAAACAGTCATCATTGGGGACTGTTTACAGTCTTTAGCTGGGGTTGTGTACAGACATCAGCAGGAGCTGATTACAGTCACCAGCTAGGGCTGTTTTCAGTCACCAGCTGGGGCTGCGTTCAGTCATCAGCAGGGGCAGGTTACAATCACCAGCAGGGGCAGGACGCAGTTATCAGCAGGAACAGGCTACAGACATCAGCAGGGAGTGCCTGTCGTTGTGATTGTTTGAGGGGGAGACAGTTGGCAAACGCATATGAATACAACAAACTCACTCATTCAGTATATACACAGGTAACCTATTCAACTATATTTGCTCATGTATGTATATA
>JAUUDW010652866.1:0-10579 GCA_032361385.1 Panulirus guttatus | reverse complement strand
CTGATAGAGCCTGCTCATGTTTCCTCGTACTCTCATTTATTTTCAGCAGAACCAAATTTCACAGCAGAAACTGGACGTGAGGGACCGATCTGATTTTTCTTTACGCCTCCCCATGAGTAGCACAGGAGGTGAAGAATGGCTGCAGGGCCGTGCCCGTGCTGGGAGCGCTGTCCCCGGGGAGGCTCCCACGGGCAGCCCAGCGGGGCAGATCCCCTGTGCCCGGGGGAAAACGCCCAGGAAATCGGGCTATGGGAGGAGCTTTGGCACCTAAAATCAGTGAAGGCACCGCCACAAAACGAGGGGCATTTTGTTTGGCTTCCTTGGAGAAGGGCTCTGTTTTCACTGCATTTCACATGTCAGCTACACATAGATGCGCACATGTCACAACGCTTTATGCCCTTTGGTCCCATCCACTAAGTAATGGCCAGCTTGCACAGCACTGCAGAAGCCCCATGAAGACAGAAGGGACTCCGAGGGCTGGAAGTAAGACGTAAGTATAGATAGATAATTTTTTCTTTCTTTTTCCTTTAGTTTGAGAAGCCTGGTCGAAGAGATGACTTTAGCTACCCAGTAATGGCAAAGGAGGCAGTGGAAAAGGCCCTCAAGGATGCCAAGATCTCTTATGATAAGATTCAGCAGGCAGCAGTTGGATATGTTTATGGTAAGCTGTCATGGGCAGTGTTTCATATTTTTGTTTTGTTCATAGTATCCTCTGCTCCAGGATTTAAATCAGAAGGTAATGCACTTTCGATAATCAGTATAGGAATGCCTAGTAAATGATTGGTAAATGCTAATTTTCAATGTTTTGAATGATCATCCTCTTTGCATTTAGAACATATGACACACACACACACACAAATATTTTCTAGGTAGCTGGTTTGATGTAAAGGCTCATGCATGTATATAACCATCTAGAAACTCTCAGTAACTTTAAAATATTTAACTTTTTAGATGATTGCACAAGATTTTTTTACTTTCTGAGAACTGATTATGTGAATAACATGAAAGTACCTTGATAAAGTGGCAGAAATCGGAAAGAGAAAAATTGAGAAAGAAAATTTTAGGAGCATTTGTATTTTTGGATCCAGTTATATGGTGTTCACCCTAAAATGGACCAGTTTGCAATGAAAGCCACTCACAAGTTGCCTGTCTGTGTTCCCCAACCTGTATCCATTTGTGAGTGCAGTTGGATAAGTTTGATTTGGATTGAAATCACTGGAGATGTATGTATTTCAACCATGAAAGTTTTTCATTAGTTTTAAGCAAACTAGACCATTATACAGGCCAGAAAGTACAAATAGCTCCATTTTGGTCAAATCAGCCTTCGGTTTTCGGCAGGTGCAAGAATAAATTGTAAATTTACTCTCAGATAGTCATGAAGATGGATCACATAAATTGGTCACCAAAGTACTGGGCATTGCATATATGCACCTTTTTAAAGAATCTTTGTATCCATAAGTTTGATCCATACAGATCTTGTAGAGCCAGTTATGGTAGGGTCTTCCTGTGATTTTTCTGAAAACTTTTTTTGAGGTTGAGTGGCTATCTGTAATAGGGAGAGTAAGTTGAAATCTCTCAAGTATAAGCATTTATATGTTTTGAGAATTAGGTTTTCCAATACAATGTACCCGTTTATTTTTACTCCGTTTTTAAGGGATGATGTGGGTGAGGGGGCAATGGGCTAGCAAAGACTTCCATTCAGAGTGGAGGCATGAGTTTTTCAGAAGACACCTTATTTGCTTTGCCCTGTTTTTGCATTATACCAACAGCACATATTAATTGCTGCTGCTGGGACTGAAACTTTTGCTATTTCTAGGACTCTTGACCCATATTGTAAGGTAGGAACTCCAAGACTGATTAGGAAAAGCATTAAGATTTGCTAACAAAGATTTTCAGAAGGGTGCAGTATGGGAAAGACCTGTGAAGCTCTTTATTGGCTAGGTCTTAAAAATTGATCATATGATAAGATTTGGAGCCTAGCAGGACTGATGCTAATGAATGATTATGGGATGATATGTATGATTTACATCATGAAGCAATTCATCTCATTTTGCACAACACATACATCCTCTGAAATGCCCACAAAACAACAGTTATGCATAAGCTGCCCTATGTCAGTTATGGTACCCCAAGCACACACACATAACCTGTGCCCATAATGGTATACCTGAGAGTGGGCTGTCATTGACAGGAGCCCATACCAAGTTTTTTCTTGGTGAACCTTTACACACACACACACATGATGTATCTCACTGCAAAAATGGATGATTGTTTGAAGGCAGAGCTGGACATGGACCTCAGTGAAAAGCATGTTTTTAACTTAGACTCATCGCTTCCTTTCATCTCATCACCTAGCCTACGTTTTCCAATGGAGATTAGGTAACCTTTCAACAACGTTTATGGTCCAAGATTAGCTATGTGTCAGCTGAGTGGTTGGCAGTAACATCATGGGTAAAGGTTCTAGAGAGTATGCCTTAGCAGATGATTACAGCAGTGTTCTCAATTAGACTTTTCACACAGCATCTATGATTATTTATAGTTGAGTTTTGTGCATGTATCAAATGTGAGTGTGGCATGATTAATCATGTATTCTCCTCTATCACTAAGGTTCATTTAACAGGTCATAGGAAAACTACATGATTAAGTAAGAAGTCTTCCTGTTCCTGTCTCAGAGCCTTTTATAATTTGTGGCCCTTCTTTAGTACTTGATCTTGACAAGGAGCATGCTTTTTAACTAGTATGTAGAGGTAATAAAAAGCAAGTTAATGAAAATTATGAAAAACTGGAAAAGTACTTGGTTTCTGCAAATTTGTATATAGTTCAGATGCATTTGTTACTACCTTTTAATCTTCAAAATATATTTGGTTTGTCGTTGTAATCTGTAAATTTAATTTTCAGTTTTCCTAAAATAGCACCTTGTGTGGTACTAATGGAATCCATTATCTCAGTGGAAGGATCAGCTGGGAAATTTTGAATGATTATAAAACTCTCGCTGCTGTTGTGTCAAATTCTTTATTTTCCTTGTAGTATCATGATAGGTTCCTCTTGAGAGATTCTCTTGTGCTAGACTTCCTATTGCAGTGGAGTTCTCAAGCTACTTATTGATGAGGCCAGTGGATAAATCAGTCTGGATGTCTAGAGTATTGTTTCTCATAATTATTTGATTTCTAAGTCATTAGGCATAAGCATTCTACCTGCGCAATTGATATGTTTATCATTCCATTTTTCAAAGCACTTGAAAATTGAAACTTTGTACACTTTGTCACCATTTGACATTCATATTGGTAGATATTTTTATTTTATTTTTAGATACAAAAAATATTTCACTGAACATGCAAAAATTCTGTCTGGTTATTAGTAATCGATAAACTAGCATAACGGACTTAGATAAGTTTTGATACATCAGTGCTCATTCATGAACTGCAGGGGACTCCACTAGTGGTCAGCGTGCCTTATATGAAGTGGGTATGACAGGCATACCTGTGTACAACGTCAACAACAACTGCTCAACTGGTTCAACTGCTCTTTTCATGGCACGTAATCTCATCTTGGGAGGACAGGCTGATTGTGTGCTTGCTCTTGGTTTTGAGAAAATGGAACGTGGTTCTCTCAGCTCAAAGGTTAGCAATGAGATGCTTGTTCTCCAACAAGTTCAAAAATAAGCTTCAGATTTTGCTGCTTAAAACAGTTATACTCATTTGAAGTCATTTGATAGTGATGATATTTTCATTGTGCCAGGGTCTCTTTTAAGCTTATATGATGTATGGTTTTTACTTTACTCACTCCCTGCACAGTTGAGTAGCAGTTAAAACATCAGTTTATATCAGATGATACAAATAAGATCATCAGATATGGTCATGTATCATTAAATAAGATTATGTACAGAAGCTCAACTTCTGTTGAAAATAAAATTATGGCTATAGGTATGAATTAAGTTTGCAGTTTTTTATGTACTGACACTTTAAAACCCATTTTACATTTATATGGAGTGATTAGATTGTTTTGTCTTTCAGTATCATGACCGTGAGAATCCAGTTGAAAAGCATGCACATTGCCTGGCAAATATTGTCGAAATAGAGGCTGCTCCTATGTCTGCACAGTTTTTTGGAAATGCTGGCATTGAACACATGAAAAAATATGGGACTACACCACTTCACCTGGCCAAAATAGCCCACAAGAATCATCTCCATTCTGTCAACAACCCGTAGGTGCTTTCTTTTCAAATTACTGAAAAAAATACTTACATAGTGATTTTATGTCAGGATAGGCAGATCTGTCATCATTAACTTCATTCCTGTTCAGTGAAGTCAGTCAGGTATATACAGCCTCTCAAATCAACCCACACCAAGTGTGTTACAGTGAAATATGAGCATCTGCACTTATAGAATTACTCTTAATTTTTCATTTTGTACAAAAAGATGATTCATCAGGTGAAATCACTATCTCCATTCATACCACCTCTGCATATACAATGTTTTACACAACATTAAATCACAAACAATTCCTCTGGCATCTTCATCTGAATCAACCACTGCTGAAATTAACTCTCATGGCATTTATCCAACTCTTTTCCATCTGCTGCACAGGAAATGAGGAGAAAGAGATGTATAACATAGAATAGGATTCCATAAGTAGTATTCTCATACTTGACAAAGCAGAGAACAAAAAGAAGTGAAAGCAGACCATTTTAAAAGTTAGTAGAAATTATGAAAAGGCCCACAAGAAGATATGCAAGATATATATTGATCACTATAAGCCAGTATTCCGTACAAAAAGATGAAAAAGATAGAAGACTGATTGATCAGTATGATAAGAATGCTATTACAGATATTGAGTTGAAAATTGTTGATATGAGTTAGGTAACAGCCCAACATATGGAGAACTCAGCACCAGGTTCAGATGGAATACCAGCTATTTTAGATATGAAAACAAAGATGATGACAGCAAAATTAATGATGCTGTTAATAAGACAAAGCGTAGATGCTGCTGATAAGACAAAGCCAAGATGATAATAGCATAGCAGATATACACAAAATAGCATACTGATTTTATCACCAATGCATGAAAGATGCTCTTTACTTCTCCCAAAACAATATAGACTAGTGAACCTGAATTTATACATATTAAAAGTATTTAAAAGAAAGCTGAAAAAACACACATTAAAACGTGATAAACAGCATCCATATAAATCAAGGCCAACGCAGATATGTCCCAGATAAAAGTACAAAGACTTGACAACTATTCTGTTGCAAAGACATTTATGAAACTTATATGAAAAAAGAATGGATACTGTTTTTCTTGACTAAACTAATGCATTTGATAAACTACAGAATTCTGTTGGAAAGGATAATGAAACAAAACTTGAAAGGTGGAGTATCTTGTAATAAGAATGTATAATAACCAAATTCAAAGTAATAGTGAATGGAGCTATGAAATATATCTGATGAAGATGCTTTATCAGATGTACCTCAGAAAACAGTACTGACTTGATTGCTGTTTATAGTAATGATAATAGATATAGACAGTGAAGTAAAGGGAAGTTTAGTTAAATGATTTGCAGATGACACTAGATTCAGCAAAATGAAAGGAGCAAAATGGAAAAAAGCATTTTAAAAAAAAGGACCTAGATAAGATTTATAGATGACCAGAAAGGAAATTACTGGAATTTGATAAAGTTTTATTTGAACAAATAAGCTGTAGAATTTAGCAAAATAATGGTGAAATACTTTGCAACAGACCAACAGGGAAAGAGATGGAAAGTGATGCAATCATCAAAGATCAAAGAATCCTCATGTCTTTCCCAGTAACTATAAACTGGCACATTTTGATAGACAGGTTTTTCACTTCCTCCAAAACCGTAAATACTTTTACTTGTCTGTTCTTTTTCCCCTTCATAATCCTCTCTATTTCAGTTAAGGCCCAGCCTTGATGTGCACTTTTGTCCATGAATTAGAACCCCCAGCATAAAAAAAAATGAGCATATTGAGGATATGGTGCTGTTGAATCAAATAATGAATGGTTGATGATGAGAATGTTCACAGCAAGAGAAGGCATGATGAAAATGTTCATCACACACACAAGAAATGAAACTGAATACTGCTGCATTGCATGGTTACTGACTAAAGAGGAAGATATAGATAAGTTAGAGACAGTCCTTGGTTAAAAAATACATGAGTGCCTTGCCAGAAAGTTGGAGTGGTTATTCAGTGGTCTACCCTGTGAGAAAAATTTATCTGGAGTCCTCACCTAAACCTTCATACAACTGAACAGATCCAAAAGAAGTATAAGGTCAGCCTAAGACAAGGGAATTCAAACAGCAACAGACCACTGGATCCTATCAAGGCTATTTATCATTGCGTAATATTCAGAAACTCATGGGGTAGTGCGATAAGAGTAGAAAGGCATAAAGTTGTTTCAGCAGGAAAAACTTGCAAGGTTTTCACATAACTAAGTAGGCACAAATAATGTCAGTCAAAGGCTTAAAGCAAAATATTGATAAAGTCTTATTTTAAACTAATCTGTGATACTGCTTTCAACTACTGTAGTTAAGATAACCAATAGACATAAAGCTAGTGAACACAGAAAATTTCACCAGTATATTTTTTTCAGAATTGTAAAGAGAATTCCAAAAAATTTATTGTATGTCTTCTTTCACCAGATATGCTCAGTTCCAACAAGAGTATACCTTGGAACAGATTATGGAATCTCCAAAGGTTTCAGGATACCTCACTAAACTGCAGTGCTGTCCCACCTCTGATGGTGCTGGAGCAGCAATTTTGGCTTCTGAGGAGTTTATAATTTCTCACGGTCTTCAAGACCAAGCAGTAGAAATCCTTGGCATGGAAATGTCAACTGATCTACCTTCAACTTTTGAGGATGAAAGTCCAATGAAGATTGTGAGTTTATAAGAATGAGCTTTGTCATTTAACAAGGAATCATTTGATATTACCATTTAACCAGTTTTGGAAACATGGTAAGGTAAGAAATTTACATGCAGTGTGCACTGTTTTAATGTCAAAATACAGGTTTTTATGTACAGAATGCAGTGTAAGAGTTTGTGAGGTTTGTTTTCTCCATAAATTAGTGCACTGCATACAGAAGGTATCACTTAGAGATAAGTGCTATCAGTAAACAAATAAGTTTCCTTATCTAAATGAAATTGTAAAAGAAACAAGATGTTGATCCATGTTTGTAAACCTACTGCAGAGGCTTCCTTACTTCCAAGAGTTTAAAACATTCAGGATAATCAGAACAATATCCAAATATTCTTTTCGTTCTCTTCATAGAATATTTGTGGAATTTGCAGGTAAGGGATTGAGTTGGATGCTGAACTAAAACAGGATACATTCTCAGGTATATGTTACCGTTGCTCTAATTGTTGTTAGCAAATAATTTATTAGGCCATACTTACACTCTAGAAACAAGCAGAAAAGTTATATTTTGGTTATTTCATTTTGAAAATGAAGTTTTTTATTTACACTAAATGGAATATAATAGACAAATCATGAGAGGAAATGAATTTATTGTAATGATAATGCTTTAGACATAAAGGAAATGAGTAGCTCATGAAAGTGGTGCAAAATGTGCCAGACCCACAAACTTTGCTATAACCATAACTTTCTGACCAGTATCAAACCTTTTAAGCAACTCTAATTTACCTCAAGAATGATAACTTTATGGCCTGTACTCTATTTATCTGTATCTCTGATGCCCATTTCCTCCAGGAACACAACCAAGTTGGTGGGCATAGCAAAAGTCTCCATAACTGGTGAACTCCAGTGCCGCCTCTCAGCCTTTAGTGCCTCACCCATAACAGGCCATTGGTAAAGGGCAACTCTTGCACAGGGTTTCCAGAGGCTCCTACCTAATGTTCCTACCAACTACTTCTACCTAATATGTCTGCTTCCTGGAGTACAGCATTCCTGCCAGACATATAAAAATGCTTGTACTTTCTTTGGATTCAGTAAATTATTGGGGTAACAGTGAACATAAATGAACATGCTGTGCTAGTTGGTGAAATACAAATCAAGTGGTACTTTGCTGACATAATTAGAAAATGCATTATAATTACACAGATACCTCAAATTGTGGTGATTTACTTCAGTGTAAAAAGAATTAGTCTTTTAAACTAAGAATATGAAAATATTTTTTATTTTTTAATTTTTCCATTTGTCACAAGTCAAAGCAAAGTGTCACAAATCAATTCTGAAGTGTTGTAAGCCTGAAACACCACAAGTTGAGGCTCCACATCTCAAAGTGCTAGTGTACTCTCAATTCATATACTGCTGTTTCCCCTTTTTGTACTGTATGCTCTCCTTCTGCACGGTAGTATGTCTCATGGGTGTTAATGGGATCTGCCTACAAGACGTTACACCACAAGTGAAAAGTCATCTTTGGTGAGGCTATGTGAATGGTAGTATGGTCTTCTCAAAGAAATTCTTCCATAGGAGTCTAAATTTCTCAGCTGCTGGAAGTAGTGCAGCCTTGGGCTGCCAGAGCCTTTGAAAAGGTCCTACATAATACCAGGACTCTTTCATAGGAATTCGTTCTTGGGTAATTATGATTAAGTATACATTCCTGTGATCTCGTATACATTGTTTTCATGTCACATTTTCAAGCTTCATTTCCTGCAGTATTATCAATAGATGACTCCATCGGCTATAGCTGGCCAGACAGACCTACAGAAATTTACAGTAGTTGTTGTAAGTATTGCTGTTAGGGTGCTGACACTGGATTTTATTTCATTTTTAAGTTGAAAAACTATCCATTTGGTTTTTTACAAGTTAATGAATGAGCTTGAACACACATTGAAAATTCTGTATTGTTGAGAAGTAATTTTAGAATTATAGCTCCTCTAAGAAGCTTTTGCTTCAGAGGATTTTTCATAATGAAATGTTTGTGTAAAAGTGATAGAGATAAGCTTGAAAAATTTTCTTTCTCAAATTTTAGGCTGGATATGACATGACAAAGACTGCAGCTCAGAGGGTTTTCAACAAGAGTGGCTACTCTCCTTCTGATGTTGATGTAGTTGAACTTCATGATTGCTTTTCAGCCAATGAGCTTATTTCATATGAAGCTCTTGGTAAGTTAAATCTGTATCTGTTTCTAGAATCTACCATGAAAACCTTGAGATCCATGTTTTGGTGAAGACCTATATAATCCTTTTTGTCTAAATATAGTTTTCTTACATATCTACATTTACATGAAAGCACAGTGCCATAAGGATACTACACTCAAGGAAGTAGGGTTGACCCTGTAAAAGAGCAAAGTTGTTTTGGAGATGAAGAGAGGGTGAGGGAAAATTGCAATGTGGGTTAGAATAAGTTAGCTATAAGCAGATAAAAAATGGGAAGAGCCCCTGAAGTAGATTCTAGAAGAAATGTTGAGAAATAGCAGTGAATTAAGAAGTAGTGGATGCACAAAATATATATGAAATTCCCAGATTGTGAATGGATTAGGTTCCTGGATCCTGTTCACATGTTTATCTGTTCATAAGTTGGAAAATATAAAGAAATGTATGAAATTTGAGTAAATACCTATACATAACTTGTAATGTATTAGATATTGTATTCTGAAGTAATTTGAATTAGTAGAACATCATATTAAGCTACAATTAATGAAAAAAGTTGCCTTTGTGCAGTTTATGAGTAATTGATCGTATATCAGACAACGAATTAAACATATTTTTTTTTTTAGCTCATTTGTAAGTACAGGTGTTCATAAGTCAGACACTCGTGAGTCAGAGACCCCCTGTATGTTTTCTTACAATAGTGAGGGGGGTGCTTGATAACTAGACAAAAGCAGCTGATGGTGCCTTGATGCAAAGGAAAGGTTGGTAAAATTAAATGTGGCCATTGAATAGAAGGGAAGCAAAGCATGAGTTAAACAAGAAAAAGTTAATTTTTGGGTTTCTATCTAGTTTATAGGCAATATGGTATTACTAGCAATGAATGAAGAGATGATACAAGTAGTGAATGAGTATTACACAGATTGTAAAAGAAGGGGGATATCAGTATGAGTAAGATGTTGAGTTTTGAAAGGAAAGAGTGAAGTAATACCTGTAAAAGTAAGGTTGTAGAGTTTTGAAAGGAGGGAGAGTGAAGTAATAGACTTTACAATGCCAATGAGAATAAAAGATGTAGAGGTGAATTGGAAGGTATGGGTGAGAGATGAAATGGTGGAATAAGTAAGAGAATATAAAGATTTGAATTATTTTCAATGTGCAGACATGGTTGAATGGAAAGGGAAATAATGGAGAGTGCTATATCTAGGACCAAGGTGGTTGCATAGTTGGAAAGAATTATGAAAAGAAATAATGTGACCAGAAATAAAAGAAAATAAGAAACTACTCATAAATTCAATTATTTCAGTATTTCAAGGGACAGAATTTGATCCCTTGTTGCTATTCCAGGCCTTTGTGGTGAGGGTGAAGCAGGGCAGCTGATTGACTTGGGTGATAATACTTATGGTGGAAAGTATGTCATAAACCCATCTGGTGGACTCATTTCAAAGGGTCATCCTCTTGGTGCTACAGGTGAGTAAACATATAAATGTCCTCAGCTATATTTAGCTATTTCTC
>JAUUDW010652855.1:0-10580 GCA_032361385.1 Panulirus guttatus | reverse complement strand
ATTTTCTCTTACGTGTATATTTCCCCTCCACTGTTCGAGTTAGTGAGCAGATTACGTAAGAATGTCTCGTACAAACCAATAACGATCAATAAGCGATAATTCCACGTCTATAACGTACCATTCCGACGCTTGAGTCTCAGCTGAGTGACTGTGTCTCCTGAGTGAGGGTACAACGTGCTCGGCCACACAGGAATGTACAGTAACGCAGCCACCCAGCGACCACCTCGGCTGTCACGCTCAGAACTTTACAGAAAGATGTTTTCGTCGTCATCAATAACTCTGGCGTTGTTGATAGAAAGTTTGCTATAGGAACCCAAAATAAAATTAAGTAAAATGTATATTCTATCTACAGTATGAAGATAGAAAATATCTGCTAAGTCCACTAAATTTTCGAAATATTACAGGAGCAGTCTACCTTATAAAGTAGCCTTGTATCATACAGCTACAATGAATTCGAGAGCCAAATATTTGCTTTCGAAGAGCCGCCGGCAGGCCATCCCTGTGCAAAAGGAATGAATTCAGAGGGGACGCAAGCATCATGCTCTGAAGATGTAACCTGCCGAGAACCAAGAAGGTCTCTGCCCGGCATGAAGCGGCTGAAGCGTCCTGATCTGCTGAAGAAGGTTCAGTCGTGGACGAAAGGTTCATTACAGAGTGACTCGATCCAGAAGTGATCGATGGACGTTGCTTGGTAGAATACTGCGTGTGAGAATTTTCCAGTTCGGAGTAGTTCACTGAGGAATTCTCAGCTTGGAAATATCCTACGGACCGCTGTCTTCCAGGAACTACTCAGTGGAAAACTAAGGGTTATGTGGTATCCCATCGGCGTCCGGTGGAGTGGAATATTATCGGTTATCCGATAGGGCATTGTCCGGTAATGCGATATCTAGTGAGGCGGTCGGCTCGCGTGGTGCTGGGAGAGCCAGTGCCTGGCAGGGTATTGGCCAAAAAAGGAGTCGGGAGGATCCTTGTGAATCAGTCTGGAAGTAATACAGTCAGGCACATTTTCTCCCCAACCAAATCTGCGTAGTCTTCTCGTTTTCACACCATTTCTTTTTTCTTTCACGTAATCGAGAACACAGTTTATATATAATTCATTTTTCTTTTTTCTTTTTTTCAGGATGGAGGGGAGGAGAACGAGGCAAGAGAATTGGTGCAGAACATGGACGGAATACTCTCAGAAATGATGAATGATAAGACAACGCTTACGGCAGTAGTTCTAACCGAGGGTATGGACAGACGTAAGACTGGGGATGTCTGTGAGCTCAAAAACGATTGCACGAGTTAAGGGACTGAGAAGAAAATACGGAAACACAGACAGACAGACAGACAGACACACACACACACACACACACACGCATACACATACACACACATAAAAGAAATGAGGAGAATTGGCGGATGTAGCTAAGGCATGTGGAGAAACAGGAAATATTTACATTCGAGTTGGAGTTATGCAAGGAAAAGCAGGCGAAGGACCTAAGAGACATCGAGGAATTCCGGTAGTTCTCTATCAGAGGTGATGGACCAAGGAGAGTGAGAAAGAAAAAGAAGCAAAGAATACATTCAGGAATCATAGAACGGAAGACACTGAATGAGGCAAGAGCAAGGAGCAGCTCTGCCAGTAAGCAGACAGGTCAGGAAGGTTTAGTGATGGAAATGGCTGACTGTAAGCGTAAGTAATACTCACAAATGAAGACGGGCTAAACGAAAATGGAGCTGGAATTCAAGGTTCGAATTTGGAAAGCAACACCTAATATCGATGGAACTGCAGACACAAACCTTACCACAGATTTAATATCTCACCTGTCGTGTTCAGAGGCACACTTGATAACTAGAAGAGAAGACAGAGGAGGAGATGAATTACTGTCTTAATAAAAGACAGTCTAAAGTATCAGGAAATGCTGGAAAAAGGTCTTTTTAAACAGCAAACAATGGCAAGATTAATTGTAGGAAAGAAATGCCTGGTGGTTTCGGTAATGCATAATACTCCAAAGAACCTTAACAAAAGGAGACAAATGCACAATGATAACAATAATGGAACAATCAGGAAGTTACATGAAGCAGTGAAGCACCACCTCTCAGAGATAATAGAGTACTAGTAACGGGGGATTTCTGTTATTAGCTAAGTATGGGACTTTGAATTCTCATGGGGACAGAGTCAAGGAAACACAGTGAGCACACTCAGATCGGATGGACAAAATCATTTCCTCCATATTGCAGTATGGAAATTGAAAATATTATATGTGATACACCTGTTCGCAAAAGCGGTCATGTAATGCTCGAGTTTGATCATTTTTTTAAGTGAAAACATGAAAAGATCAGTGATGAAATCATGTTCAAAGAGATTTTTGATCATAAAAAAAAGGGATTGTAGAGCTTGATATTTTTCACGACAATATAAACTAGGAAATGGTAAGCAGTATCCGGGAGCCAAGGCATTATGCTGGAAAGTATTATGAAATTTACAGTGAAGGAGTAAAAACATGGGCAGCTTTAGCCTTAAACACAGAGGGAAGACGAAGATATAGGGAGAAGTGATTCATTAAAAGATATCAAAAGACTAAGTAGCTATGTGATGTGCCGTGTTAATGATATAGGCAATACCTAAGCCAACCAGCATTTGCACATTTATGAGAGGAAGGAACTAGTGTAGTAGGAAGAGAAGAGGTAACAAAGAAACTTTGATAATACTATGGTTGACAAGTTAGGGGAAAACACAAAAATTTCCCAGAGACTCATTAAGATTCAAAGAGGAATTGTAGAGGATGAGGTTCAGGATATTAGAGGAAATAAATGACAAGTTCAACTGCGTTTTCATAGTGGAAGTCTATAGCTCTAACACCAATGTGATGGAATGGGAAGGAAGTCTTAGGAATCAGTGAAATACTTAGAGAAGACATAACCAGTATGCTAAAGAAACTTGACCAATGTAAGGCTCAAGATCCTGATAAGATTTTTCCATATGCTGAAGGTATTTGGAAAAGCATTTGAGAAACCGCTTGAAATGCTGTTCGAGATTTCACTGGAGAGAGGTAAAGTTCCAACAATGAGGAGGAGGAGGAACGCCATAACTATTTGTGAATAGGGAAACTAGAACGATGTGCTTTACTACAGCGTGGTCTGTAAAATGATGGAAACGATTATTAGAAAGCTAATGGAGTATTGTCCCGAACAAAGAAATTACCCTGGTGAGAAACAACGCATTTTCAGGGAAATGATGTCATGTGCAAAGAACCTCTTAGACTTGGACAGGAGAGTGAGCTCTGCTAGACGAAGTAGAGAGCTGGATTGGTTGCTTGTGTCTAGACCACCAGAAACTTATGACACTGTATCACACTGGAGGATGGTGGAGAAGCTAGATCTCTAGGGGTGGACTACTCTGATGGACAGATTATTTCAGAGGAAGGAAACGAAGAACACATGTAATGAGGAACATTCTCGGAATGGGCTGAGGTCATTAGTGGTGTCGTGCATCGTTCTGTTCTGAGACCATTACTTTAATTGTTCTACATGAATGACTTGCAAGAAGGAATGGCCTTTCTCCTGAAGATGTTTGGCCGTGAGGAAAGTAAAGAGCGAGGAGGATTGCATCGACTTACGGAGGGACGTAAACTTACTCCAGAGTTGGTTTGATACATAGTTCATGACATTCAGCCTGAGTCAATGTTAGGTCATGAGGATGGGACACGGAAAGGAGACCTTGATATGAACATCATCAAGCAGGAAATAAGCTGAAGGAGTCTGCGTATAAGACGAACTTGGATATCACCATCGCCTATCACCTGTCACTAGAATCCCACCTTAGGCGACTAGCAAAGGAGACAAACTGTCTGTGGGAAGTATAAGAACTGCATTCAGGTACTAGTACGTGGATAGAATCGTTTAGTAAGCTTCCTACATTAGTCCACAACTATTTTCCTCAAGTTTGGTCACCACACGTTTGTCCCCTTATCATCAAATGGACCGTGCTAGGTTTGAAGAAGTCCAAATAATGGCAACAAAACTGATACTAGAACTAAGAAAGAAGTCACATGAAGAAAGAAACACTTCCCTTCTTTGCAAGTGAACGTTACGTGGTGACTTAAAAGGTTTCTTGGAATAAAGAAGAAGTCCTGTAACAAGAACCAATATGCTAAAACTCAGAGGAAAAAAGTTTCACACTAACATAGGAAACTATATATTCACGTGTGGGGCGACTGAAAACTGAAATGAGCTGCCTGTCACTGTCGTAACATGAAGACAATAGACACATTCAAGGAGAGACTGGATGATTACATCCAGTCGGTTGGTATCATTACCTAGACAGGGTGATAGAGAACCTCACTTCCTTCTGCTCGTAACCCTGTTACAGGCCAATAAGTCTTCTGTTACCTGTGTCTTTTATGATCTCTCTCTCTTTCCCCTCGCCCTTCATCTATCCCTCGTTTTCTTTTATTCTCTTTCTCTCCTTAGATCTCTTCTCCAGTTCTCTTTCTTTACTTCTACCTCTCCTTTCGCTGATCCGTCCGACCCCACTTGATGTGTTCCACATCCCCCAAAGTCAGAAAGGTGATTAGTTGGGTTTGATTGGATATTATGTGAGAATTCCTTCCCTCCAAGGTTCTTAACTTTCAGGCATTTCAGTATGAACAGTCTTTCCAGAATTCTTATTAAACACTGCACTTTTTTATGGAGAGTGTCTTTCTTAGGCAGGCTCTGATAGGATCATTCTTCCTAAGAATTAATTGTACATGCAGATTAAAGAGCTGTACTTAGTATGTAGCTCAGATTGATATTACCACAAAAGTTCTTTGTGACTGCATTTAAGAAAGAAACCCTTTCTTAAGCTTCTGAGGCTACTAATCTGTCTGCTTTAGTCTTATCACTAATCCTGTTTCCACTGGGCAAATAAGTGCAAACAGGCATGACGCACTTCTTCTGGAAATTAATTTTCAGAACTAGTATCACCAACTCCAGTTCAGTTTTCAGTGAGATCATGTTCTTTTCTTAGTATTGAACAAGAATGCCTTAGTGAATAGCAGTATGGTATATACTGGCAGTTAGTGTGACATTATTACTTCATTTGGTTTCAAGTGAAAGACATGAATTAACCAGCAGCACTTCAGGTTGATACTTTGAAGTTCTTAATGATTATTACACTCTTAGTAAGGATGCTAATTCTTCCCTAATTCCAAGCTCATTATCCACTTATCTGTTGTAATGGGATTCTAGTTATAGGTGTTTCCTCCTTAGGACTGAGTACAGGAACAAAATGGAGACACTTCTCAGGATGTCAGAAAACTGGGTGTCCATGCCAGTCAGCCAAACTACAGGACTAGTGATCTCATTTCTGCAGAACTAATTTCCAAAAGTTACATGTCCAGCATACACTTTATCCATCCCACTGTAAACGGGGATGGGGTTCATGAAAATAGTCAGACAACTTAGTAGTCTCTGCCTTTATAATTTATGAAACTCTTCAATCCCATTTAGTATATTTTAGCTTTTATCAGATTTTTCCTCAATCTGGGTACCGAGACTTTTATGGATTTTCCATCACCAGATTCTTCCCTCCTTGAAATAAAAGAGCAAACTTAAGAATGATTTTAATCCAGGAATTCTTTCTTTTTGCTCTCAGGAAAGACTTTATGTCTGCAAGTCTAGATGGTTTTCTCTTAATGTTTTTCTTAATGTATTGTAAGTGTCAAACTTGTGGATGCAGATAAAGAATGCATAATGATTCCTATGTTTATCAAACCTGTTAGGGAATGCACTTCTCCCAATCACTTTGCAAAGATCTTATCACCAGAAAACTGTGTTACCTTTATTCCTTCTAATAAACATTATGCCACCAAACTCACTTTCTAGCTCATATTTTATATCTAATTTCGGTAAGCTTAGTTTTACCTTTATGTTTTCTAATAAACATTATTCTGCCAAACTACCCTTCCATCACATGCTTCATTTTTGTTTCTGATTTCAGTATGATGTTACCTGTGTGTACTTTGTTTACAAATGGATGGGTGGTGAGTGCTTTGAATGGGACAAATATGAATTAACAGTGCCTGATACTTAAAAATGTAACCAGAGTAAAGGAATTAATGTTGATAAGTAGTAACAGTATTCAAAATCAGATGTCCTAGATGGATTACAACATGATTGGTAAGTGTGCCATGTGTGTCCTATACTTCTATGTACCCTCATTGAAAACTATTTATGCCATATGTTTTGTACCATGCGTACCATCATGTCCAAAACAGTGTATCTGTGTTGTGTTTGAAAGCTTTATCAATCATACTTTCACATGGTGTTACTAAGTCATCAGCCTCAGTCCAAACTATTCAAGTGCAATTTAAGAGATCTTTCAACCTTCCTACAATCAGAAAACATATGTAAAAATATCTGTGTGTGTGTTGTAATACTTGTATTTACCAATTATGTGTGCCTGCTTGAACGTATTGTAAGGAAAGAAGACAAATACAAAAAAATAAGCACATTTTTCCTGGTATTATGCCTCTCATAATTAACGGGCAAGCATGTCCGGATAATTACTGTGATGTGTTTGGGGACAATAATTTCAATGGACAATTGGCCATCATGGTAGCCAGATCTTACACCCACTGCTTTTCATCTGTGAGGAACTGTGAAAGACAAAGTTTACAAAGACAGTTTTCACACTCTCCTTGAGCTGAAGGAAGCTATCACAAGTTTCATCAAAAATAACTCCGATTGGTTTGGCATGTGTCTTTAGCGACAAGATAATGTGAGTAGATGTGTGTCTACAGGCATGTGGGTGTCATTTCCAACATTTGTTGTAACTTGAGTATGGGAAATATATTTGTATGAATGTAGAGACTTTCTGAACATATTCATCATCTAAGGGAGGAGCATACTGATTTTTGCTCATCCTGTTTTATTCTTTTGTAAACAGCTACTGAAAACGTTAGTGAATCCTTACACATGAGAGGCTTGTCCATAATGATTCTACCAAAAATATCTCGTATTACTATCACTGACAATTATTAAGAGGCAGAAAATAAAAATCAACAGGACAAGATAACAGGAAAAGTTAACAAATACAGGCATTTGAAATTTGGGATGACAAACTGAAATCAATCTGTACTTTGCTCAACACTTGAAAAGTAATACTTTTTAGGAAATTATCTCTGGGTCTAGACATACAGAACATAGATTAAGCTGTACTGATAAAATGGACAGTTGTTCTATAATTACAAAAATTCAAAAGACTGTGTGGTCGCTTTTTAGGTACCAATGGGTCTGGGAGTAATCAAAAGTAATCCATATGGTAAGGATAAATTTGAATAATTGTATCTCAAATACTAAAGGATCTTTTGTATACTCTATTTATGTGTGGAATATCAGTTTTAAGGTTATCCTTAGTGTACTACTGAACCTTCATCGGTTCTTTGTTGGTAATCCACAAGCTCTCATAATTGTCACATCTTTATCATTAGCCGCCAATGTCATCCTAAACATTCTCCCTTTACCTGGATGTCAGCTACATTCCTCTGACCCAGGTAGCTGTCATTTTTTTCTGTCTCACCCACAAGTGGACTACTGATATTCTGTCCATAAACATACAATTGCTCCATGTTACCAAAATGGTAGGAGCAGTAGACAGTAGTAGTAGGTAGTAGCATTAGGCAGAAAGAATATGTAGGAACAATAGGCAGGATCATTAGGTAGAAGTAGTCAGCAGGAAGATTAGGTAGGAGCCTCTAGAGCAAACACTGCACTAAACTTGTCCTCTGCCAGTGGCCTGTTAAGGGTGAGGCACTAAGGCTAAGAAGTAGCATTGGGGTGCACTAGTTATGGTGACTCTATTGCCATGGCCACTCCCTTGAGGGAGTTCCAGAAGGGAACAGGTATCAGAGATAAAGATAGATGGATAGATAACCCCACGAACAAATGAAGAAATATCATCATTTGCTGACATTCCCTCTCTATCTGTCACATATAATAAACCAAAAGAAGAGTCCCCTATTCAGAGTCAAGCTCCACAAACCTTTCTGTGGTTCTGACCACTGCAAAAAACACAACTGCTTTTCCAACTTTTGCTATCATAGTAGTGTCAGGTACATAAAATGGCCTCATTTGCATACATCCATTCTCTGTCATACAATGACACCAGGGCCATCATCTGCAGCCAAGCCCTACAGACTATTCTGTGGTTTACCTTGACTGCTTCAAAAGACATGATCTGACCTAGTTGTGCTGAAATTGTTTGGACACACGGAGGAGATGAGCAAAGATCTGTACGTTTTTGTATTTCACAAACACACAATAATCATCATATATCGAGCTTTGCAGCAAAATACAAATTGGGTTATTTAAACTTTTCATCAAGCAGATCTTAGATATATTTTGAAAACAAAATGTACTGAGTATCAAACACTGTTTCAGAGCAGAAAACACAATGTTTGGTCTAAGAAATGCAGAATTTGTTGATAAGAATGGTGTGCAATCCATGATTCTATGAGGCAGGAATTGCTTTCTGTCCACTAACCCCAATCGCAAATCTGTACTATAAACTAAGGTTTGTATAAATGACCAAGAATTTTAATAAGGCCAAATTCCTCCAAGTATTTCTTTGATACTGACTAAAAAAGACATAAGAAACTGCATCTTTAACAGGGAAATATTCTTACATACAAATTATAAATCAGAAGAACTAACAAATTTACCTATCTCTTGTTCTTTTAATATAACTTACAAAGCTTGGCAATTAATTATTTCTCTATATCAGAAATCTATATTTTGGAAATAAACACTTCCCACAATAATAATCCCTCTAATAGCTGACAGAATTTTGCTTTGCATATACAAGCATAGCAATGAAAGATCATTACCTTACAGCAGTATCAATGCTAACTCTACAGACATCTTAGTGTGAAAGTATGCCATATACAAAAATAAATTTCAAACAGTATGTTCTTATTCTAATAAAGAAATATCTACCCTAGATAAAGACATTAAACATTATTTCAGAGATCATGAGGAGCCATAAAAATGTGGCCAACTCTGAGAGCCAATGTCCCCTAAAAATATATTTTCAACTGGTTATCCCACCAAAGAATATAAGAAAAGCAAATATTTAGAGCAATTATTCATTTACAGTCATCAGTTTCATTTCAAATACAAGAACATTATATCCTTATTAATTCTAAACAGATGTATTGCCAACATTGGTTTCTCAAATGTGATCCTACATTTTCATTAACTGGGCTTTACTAATGATGATTAACTCATTCTACACATAATTAAGTATTTACTATGCTGCTTTAATCCCATTAAAAAAAGTGTTGAATTCTGAACATTTCCATGTATGACTGACTGACATTAGACACCTTTTAAAAAGTATTATACTGATCTTTTATATAAATGTACAAAGTGGGCATATCACAATTATACAGCATATATCACTGGGAAGGTGGTGAATATATTCCCATGACTCAAAAAATTAAAACTTAGACAATCATAAAATTTAATATGAGGATGAGCTTTTTATTCCAAATAAATACTAAGTATTTAGCTTGAAAATCTTGATTCCACACCAAAAAAGATAACAAACAAATATTGACTGAGCTGCATACTAATGAATCATACTAGACAAAAATTAAGGCCAGGCTGAAGATATTAACCAAAATGACTAGCCTAATAACTCCACATTAATGAACCTAAATTGATTTCATATTTATAAATGCTATAAACCAACTATAGTATACCATAACTAAACATTTGAATATCAACATATATTCATTCAGTCTAAACCGTAAATACTAAGATGCAAACAGCCACGATAGTAAGTGGATGGAATTAAGTAATCCTTTCTTAAGTTGCTATCACCTTTCAACTCCACTCATAAGTACAAACATTTTAAGCAGCATATCTTATAACTGAGAGATATGATACAAAAAGATCACATTGTTTCATAAAACTGTATGACATTTGATTATAAATAATTAACTGAAGTTAATCAACTGATTGTGAATGCCTAACCAAAGTTAACTAAATGATCAGAAATGCCTAATAAGTATAATAGGGTGGCAAGTCTACTCCTGGAACTGGGCATCCTGATCTTTTGTCACAATGTGGGGTTGGGGCTAGGGACCCCAGTTCTGCAAAATTCTCTAATAAAAGTGAATGTATACATTTAATCCACCTCATGTATATGGGGAAGGAACTGGAAATAGCTGGTGGAAACACATGTCAAGAATGAAATTCCCAACTCCTGCTTGTGTTTCCTTTGTTACCATAATCCCATAACAGGTAGGTAAAAATACCTTACTAAAAAAAGTTATCAAGAATTTGTTGTCTGCTCAGGAACACTAAAGTATAATATCCTAAAAAATAATGGATAAATGAAATGTACTACATACCTAACTCCAATTCAAGAGTAGAACAAACATAACATTTCTAATAAAATAGAAGTTTTGACAATAATACAATTATAAACTTAGCAAACAATTACCAAAACATTATTTCATCACAGCAAAAAGCTGGTTTGCAAAACCAATTCATTAACAAATGAAAATGACTTACTCTGAAAGCTGGAAAGTATTTAGAAACAAACACAG
>JAUUDW010652835.1:0-10580 GCA_032361385.1 Panulirus guttatus | reverse complement strand
TATATCAATTTAGGCTCGTAGTCATCAAAACTGTGTGTGCATTCGACAGCGGGATACATGCTGGGGAGAAGCTTCGTGTAACGTGTGTTTTCTAGTTAAAAGTGGAAAAAGCTTGCTGCTGAGGGTATATAGTTGGTCTCTACACTCTTCTGGATAACAGTGTAGGTAATACGTATCAGGAGTCTTACTTACTTTTCTATATCTACTTTCAGTCACTGCTTGACTGCGGGGCTTATAAAGATTCAAATGTGAAAACTTGTCAATAGGAACTATATCGTGGTTTTCTTTGGCCCAGGATAATCATGAATGTCTAGGGCACCATCTTGATCTCGAAAATTTAACTTCTTTCTTGAGTGACAGTATGCAGTTGTTACAATAAAATGATTTTATTGTGCACTACTAGTGTAGTGTTTAGGGAATTAATAGCACTTACAGAGCATTATTTGGTGCTTTATATGTTGTTGAATGACATGACAGGTTATGTTAATGAGATTATGTATATCAGGGAAAAGGTAGTGCTAATTAATGTAAATGTAGGGAAAACACATGCGAAAAATCAATACAAACTGTGAAGACCTCAAAAATAGTGATCACCTGTACATACATACCCAAATACTCATATTGGTAAACAAGAGAATTATGAAAGAAAGCAACGAACTGCTCACCAAAAAAAAATTCATAGGTGAGCAAAGCTTGTTCAGGAGAGCAGGTAATGTACAAAACTCATTGAAGAAAAAGTAAAATTTTTAAGTGATGTATTCCACCAGCACATACTAGATGCTAAACATGAGTATATTTCAGTATCGTGATGGAGTTAAATGTCGACCCAGCAGTAAGTATCAGCACTCGTTCCCAAGTGCTGTGTGTAGAGTTTTCACCATTTGAGTGGTCACGTGGTCTGCTTGCAGTTGGTCTTCCTACTTCCGTAGCTGTGTACTCCATCAAACTAAAGGTAAGGATACTTTAAATTTTTATTCGTATTGCTATAAGGTATTTGATTTAATAGTAATGGCATCGTTTGACTGGGATTATATATTTACACAGGATTAAGTTGGAGTTTTACTTTCATAGGGCTCTTTCTCATGAGGTTTTGCACCACCATACAACTCATCAAACCTTTGTAAACTTTCAGAGTTTACAATTTCATCCCTTTGCATGTTGTTCATCCACTTTTCTGATAAAGTGTTAAATTTAGTTATAGAAGGGTTCATTCTTACATGATAATGAGCCAGGGAACCAGATTAAAACCAGACTTCATAGATGGTTTTCACTGTTAAACCCCAACTGATCAGGCTTCACTGAATGTTACCATTTGTATCTCCAGCTGCAAAGGTCTTTGGAAACAGTATTGACACTTTTGATCTTCCTGTCTTTGGATTGGCGTGTTTTCTCTTTATACTGGATAAGAGTTGATAGCTACAACCAAGTACCTTATTGCCTTTTAGAAAAAGAAGAAAGTTTTAAAAGGTGGAGATAGTATAATAAGAAATATTCAAGTAATAAAGTTACAGATAAAAGGAAGCAAGTGTATGCAGCATTTATTGATTCAGGAAAGCTAATGATGAATTGAAAACTCTCTGGGAAGTTTGACTCTAAAATGCTCATGAAAGACTTTTGAATTCTGTTTAGATATAATGAAAATAGTGCATATGTAAGAGTACATGGTCATATGAGTGGTTTGAAATGATTAAAGGAATGTGTTTGGTTTATTTGGTACCTTGGGTATGGAATGTTTTTTTTTTTTGGATAGGGGATTACTTGTGCTCATGGTAGTGGCATAGTACTTAGTTATTCATATGGAAATAGAATGCAGTTGCTTCAGTTTTTGTATGTAGATGATGTTTCTAATTTAAAGGGACTTCTGTTGCCTATGGAGAAGGATACTGAAAGTGAATATAAGTTAAACTAAGACAAATTATTCAAAGGTATGGGAGATCATAGAGTGGTGTATCAGTGGGCAAGACGAGGAATTGGAAGTAATGGTTGGCTTTGCACATGTAGTACTAATGTTCAGCAAGGATGGTAGTGGAAAAGTTGAATTTAAGAACAAGAGAGAAAAATGAGAGATGTACTGATAGCTCTGGTGTATGGCAAATATTTCAGAGTGGAATGTGCAAAATGCTTACATAAGGTGTACTTATCCTAATTGTAATGTATGGTTATGAAACCCAAGTTTACATAGATAAGATCAGAAGAAAGGTAACAGTTGTAGAGATGGGTAACTTATGTAGTGTTGTTAAAAATAGGAAGATGGGTTAAGAATGACGTGAGAAAGGTATGTGATGTGAAGGAATCATATGAAAGATGATGAAGGTCTTTAGGGATGGGATGAAAACACAGGATGTTCCTACCTACAAGTGCATACAATAACATTTTACCAAAAAAGACAGGTCTTGCAGGAATTACTCTGTGCACATTTTGCTTATGAATAGTTCTGTTGCTCTCTGCTGTCATGCTCATTTCATAATTGTTAATCATGGGTTTGTGCAGCACTCACTTCAGCCATTTTTCAGGTTTCCTTTTAAATGTTTCTGTAGTTGTTGCAAGCATTTTCCTTATTTCTCCTGGTAGTACATTGAATAATTTTTCCCAATTTTTGTTGGATTCTTGTGGATTTTTGTCAGATATCTTTTTGGTACTGGTATATTTCAACCTATATTTGCTAACTTTATAGTTCCGTTTCTTCCTTGTCAAGATCTTACAGGTCTTGAACATTATTCTTGATGCCTTCAATTTGCTGGCATGTAAAGACTATCATGCATCTCTCTCTTCTAGCTTGTGATGTGTTTCAAGATTTTCTGTTGTTTTATTTCCAGTTGTTTGGCTGGTGATCATCCTATGCATTACTATTCAATTTTGCTTATGTAAACATGAAAAAAAGTTTCATAATTAGCTTGCTTTCTATAGTTTTGAAAGTTATCAATTGTATATCACACATTATTTGATTTGATGATACTGTTTTATCAATGTGCTCCTTGAATTAAAGTTTTTCACAGAAGATAACTCCTAGATCTTTGATGTTTTCCTTACTTTCTTTGTCTTCCCCAGTTGGGCTTTTGTAGGTAGTCACTGATATATTGTTGAACGCTCCATAACTTCTTTGCTTACATTTTCTCGTCATTGAATTTCATCAGATTTTCCTCTGCCTGTTTGTTGATTTTCATTTTTTTTTTTTTGCATTTTTTGTTCGTTGTCTTTTGATCATGTTGTACTACTTACTATCATGTCATCAAGAAAACATCAAACTATATTTTCTTTTACCTCTTTATCAGTGTGTGAAATTATTATTACAATAGTATTGAAGCTAGTAGCATTCCTAATGGTACTCCTAATAGCACGTCTACTTTGAATTATGTGGTAGTTACAAACAGCTTTATCCATTTTTGTAATTTACCTTTTATGTTTTGCTGTACTGCTTTGTCAAATTCTTTGGGGAAATCCAGTAAAACTGTCCATTCTTTTTTCATACAATAATTTCATACCTGTGTATTAAATTGTTGTTAATCAGAAGTTCCAGTGTGTTTTTTGATCACTCTTTCATCAACTAAATCAAATGAAGGTGAAGTTAAACAAACTGGTCTATGTTGCTTTAGTGCTAGCTTAGATCCTCTTTTATGTATGGAAATATAAATGTCATTGTTTGCATGTCTTCTCTACTGGACTGACTAGTGCTCATAAGACCAGACTAATATCTTCAGTTACATTTCTGTATTACCCATAAGTATACTTACTGAGGAAACATGCATTCATTTTACACATTCCTACTTCCTATATTATAAGCAATTGGCAGTTTCTTCACTAATGTGTTGCTAAAATAGTAGAATGTAGTGCTGTAAGTTTCTGAACAGATCACTGAAGATGTGGAGATGGTCAGTAATGGAAAAGTTTAGAGAAGATTTGACATGTACCAATATGCTGTAAATGCAAGAAGTAATATATGTCACACTCATTGATTTGATATCTCAGCCAGTTGCTGTTGAATGAAATTATCTAAATTATTACAGGAAGAAGGTGATGGCACTTGTGAAGAGTGTGATCAGGTATGGGAATGGCATGTGTCAAGCCAACCAGTATCAATGTCTTGGAGTCCAAGTTCAACGCTGCGGGCAGTCCCAAATTGTCTCCAGATTGCTGTAGCTTCGGCAGATAATGCAGTTATGCAACTTTCATCTGATTTAGCAGACTCTAACACGGTAGAAGTAAGCATACTAGTTGATAACTATATTTTTTTTTATCTTTGCATGCTGCTCATGTATTAAATAGTACATTAATTCAAGGTTTGAATTGTCCAGAAAATCTGAGTTTTTGGAATGTTACTATGTATGGGTATATAACTTTATTTATTATTATCATACCATTGCGTTGATGCTGACCATAACACTGCGTGCTGAGCCACATTTGTGGCTTTAAACTTTCATGTCATCAGTTGAATTTCCAGCTGATGTAAGATTCCAAATCTTATCCATACATGTCACTAGGTAGAAAAAATATCTCTCATCACAGTCACCCTTAAACCTTTAAAGAAAGTGCAATTGCCCTTTTATTGCACCAAGTATATATGTAGCTGGGCATATGTTACATATGTGGCTTTAAACTTTCATGCCTGGATTTGAATTCCCAGCAGCTGTATGACTCCTCATCATAACCATATTCAAATGTCACATGCAGCCCAACAACACAGCTGGAAATAATATCAAAGTCTCCTAGAAACTGAGAAAGGAAGTATAATTGCATCATTATGGTGGGAAGCTAGATTTTATGCAGTAACCCCTTTAGTCAGTTTTACTGTAAGAGAAACAACTTCCTCTATATTACTGTTTACATGCATATTCTTGATAAGAATACGGTCAATTCTCATTGGATGGACATGCCAACAGATAGAACAGTAGGATATGAACTGAACCATAGCATGGGTGAGGGGTCAAAGTTCTTAGAAGCAATGAGGAGTGTGAATGAGAAATTACTGTCCGTGAGGGTAAAGATAATTGTGTTTGATGATACTGTAGTTATGATGGTGCTATATAAGTGTGATGTGTGGGCCCTAAATAAAAAGGACAGAAAATGATGCATTTGTCAGAGATGAATTGCTTGAGGAAATTATATGGTGTGAGGAAAGTTGATCATGTAAGGATTACTACTGTAAGAGGGAGATGTGGTAGTAAGCTGAGTATGATTAAGAGGGCAGAACAGGGTATGAGGAGTAGTTTAAACATATGAGGATGATGAGTGAGGCGAGACTGACTAAGAGGTTGTGTGTGTCAGAAGTGGAAGGATCAAGTAGGAGGGGGTTACTGTGAATGAGATGGGAGGATGAGTGAAATTTCATGTGTCCTTCATACCTACTTCTCCCACCATATGTAGGGGGTGTCAGGAAATAAACAATATCCCTGCTTGCATATATATTTCCCTAAATGTCATGTATAATGTACTGAAGCTAGCATCTACAGTTGATGGCAAAACCCTATAGGCTGTTACATGATTTACCTTGACTACTTTATATGCTCTAATTCAGTCCAGTGACAGCATATCATTCCCAGTATATGACATCAGTTCTTCCCTCATGCACACCATCTACCTTTTTTAAATGTTCAGACCTTAATACCAAAAGTTTTCTTTACTCTGTCCTTCCATCTTCTAGGTTTCCCCATCCCCTTGCTGATTATAACATAAAGATGACATTCATGGGGAAAGGATGCATGTACAGGGTAGGTGTTCAACATAGAAATGAAAAATGAAGTGTGGATGGGTAGCTGGGCTAGATGATCAACAGTGGATATTAAGTAGCAGTATTTTGATATGGATATTGTTTAGGGCAGTATGATAGGGTAGCTGTATGCTAGCTAATTTGTCAAAGGTGGTGATTGTTTCAGTACATAAGGGAAAAGGAAATGAAAATCATTGTAAGAATTATAGTAGAATGAATCTTCATAACATAGATAGTAAGATTTAAGATAGAATAGTGATGATTATGTAGAAATGATTAGCAACTGAACACCATGTACGTAATGAATACGGATGATTTTGGAGAGGAGGAGGATGTGTATCAGTACTTACAGATACTTCATCTTCTTTAGTGCATAATTGGTTACATGGATGAGTAGTCTTAACAATAAAAGATATATAAGGTATATCTTTTCTTAAGATTAATGGTACGCAGCAAACGAGGTTGAAAAACTGCGTAGCAGATTCATTCAAAGAAAAATACCTGTCTTACGAAATATTTTCTCTGCGGTAATGATTATTCAATGATCAGATGACTAAAATAATTTATTTTATTGTCTTTAAAGTGCAGTACTAATAATGTGATATACACTTCAGGACATATTGAGCCACAGTGACTTTGTGAATAGTGTGACTTATAATGGAGACAGTGGAACTTTAGTGGCATCTGCTGGTGATGATCTTACTGCTCGTGTGTGGGAGAGCTCCTCACAAAAAGAAATTGCCAAATTTCTGTTAACCTCACCAGGTATGTCAGCATGCAGTACTTTTCTGTGTTTAGTTTGCAAATGATTTATTTGCTTTATTAAAGGTGAAGTATAATTAATTTGTGATTGCTTTATTTACTTCAATTTTTTGTATAGTGGCTTCATTAATCTTTAAATAGCCATCATGTGTTGCTTGTGCAAAATTCTGTTTTCCGGTCACTTGTTTGTGAGGGATTATTCTTAATAACTTTTGAAGTACTGAACCAACTGCAGTAGGTAAGGTAATGAAAAGTTATCTGGTATTTTGATGTCTGTGGGCACCAGAATGAATTAAACTCTTTGTGCTATTGTGGTCTGAGAACTGTTAGCTTTGACCATTTGGTAGATCAAAATATTACAGAATTTGGTCCAAAAATGAAGTTCTTGTGATATAACTTTCAACTGAGAAATAGAAATTACACTTTGGCAAAATGAATCACTCTGAATTGATTATAACATGAAAACAGAACGGACCTCTTAAAGTTGAAGTAAACTAGGGTTACAGAGATGATGGAATGCAAGCTGTGGACCATTGAGGAGCTAGTGACATTGAAATTGGATTAAGAAGTCACTGAAAGTCAAGGAGGAAACATAAGCACAGCCTTTAATGAGAATTGGTGAATGTGATGTGTAAGATATACTTATGAAGGGAAAGAATAAAAGAAATAAAAATTGTGGCAAAGAGCTTGAAGTTTACATGTTCCTTTTGGTTGTCAAAAATATAGATTAAGAAATATTTGTTTAGTTATTAAAGGGGTCAGATGCTAGTTCTGATGTGAAGCCTTAAAAGTATACTCCTGTTCTTTCTTTATTCTGTTTCCGCATAGATCTGCCTGATGAAAACTTAGAAATATGGGATTTGACTCCTCAGGTATGATTGTGTGTTTCCATCCAGAAGAACCGGATTTACTACTAGTTGGAGAGAAGAAAGGTGTGTTGCGGGTTTACTCTGTATCCAGTGGGTGTTCTACACTGTTTTTGCGGTGCCCTGGTCCTCTTTTAGGAGCTGATTGGTCCATTCCGGACCCTGCACTCATTGTGGCCGCTGGAGCTAAAGGACTTACAGTGTGGAATGTTGCATCTCTGCAGTAAGCTACCCTCTACTTTATAAAGACTGCCTAAACACTTTCCACACATTTTTCAGTGCTACTAGAACCTTTGCCTCCCTCACCCACCCTATGACTCATATCAACTTCCATGGTTCCATTCGCTGCCATATCCACTCTGATATATGTAAAGCACCTCACTTCCCCAAATTTTTTTACATTCAAACTCACACCCCAGTTAACCTGTTTCTTTGCACTACTATACCTAATGACCTTGCTTTAATTTTCATTTACTCAACCCTATTGTTTCACACGCTCCCAAACTCAGACATCAGTGTCTGCAGTTTCTCATTCAGATCTACCACCAGTGCTGTCATCAGCAGCAAACAACAAATGAATCATCTAAAAAAAAAAGACAGACTGCATACCTGCCCCTTTCTCCGAGACTCTTCCATTTACTTTCCTTACCACTCCCATCCATCTACATATTAAACAGCAATAGTGATATCACACACCACTGCCACAGACCCATCTTCACTTGAAACCACTCACTCTTATCTCTTCCTACACACACATATGCCTTAATCTTTTATTAAAATCTGTCCATTACTTCTAGCTGCTTTTTTTCCACACCATATATCTGCAACACCGTCTTTAAAGGATCTCCGTCATGCACTTTCACCAGATCCATAAATGCCACATACAACTCCTGTTTCTTTTTGTATCCCTTGCACACGTTCTTCATAGCAAACACCTGATCCATTCATCCTCTACCACTCCTGAGACGACAGTGATCCTCTTCAGTCTAAAACTCTATGCATGCCACAACCCTCAGTCACTACTTTCTTGTACAACTTAACAGCTACACACAACAAACTTGTACCTGTACAATTTGAATATTTTTTTGTCTCTTTCGCCTTTATACAGTGGCACTATACAAGCATTCTGCCAGTCATTAGGCATCTCACCATGCATAATACAAATGGTGATAATCTTAACAAAACCCACCAACAGCACAATCACCCCCTTCCTTAAGAAATTCAGTTGCAGTCCCATACACTCCAGCAGCTTTGCTGCATTTCATCTTATGCAAGGTTTGCATTACCTCTTTTCTTTTCACCAAACCTCCTTCCATGACTCTCTCATTTCACATTCTCCATCTGCATTTTTGTATATTCTTATTTGTATTATGTGTATTTTGGAGATTTGTGTGATCATGACCATTCATGTTGATTTGTTTATTTCTCTTGCTTAATGTATTTATTCCACAGGCCACACAGTGAAATAGTAGAAGTTGGTAGTGGAGAGAGAATACTGGGGGTAGAGGTATGCCGATCAACACCTGGTTTGGTTGCCACACATGCTGCTCCACATACTATAAGAGTCACACATCTTCATTCAAGTAAAGTACCCATTGCTGCTCATTTAAAGGTAATTGTTCATTAGTTTAGTTCTTTTGGCTTCAGTTATATATTTGCTCTGTGACCTCAGGATTTTTTATGCCTAATTGCTTTTGCTGCCTTAGGTAGTGTCAAGAAGAAATGATCAATGATCTGTTCACCCATCCACTCTCACGCTACCTTGTATAATGTACTGAAATCAAAATCTGCTATCCTGAGCTAACACCCAAAGACTGTTACATAGATTAACTCAACTGCTTCATATATCATGGTTAAGCCAATTGACAGCAGGTTGCTTCCATATACCACATCAATCTGAACCACTCTATCTTGTATTTGCTTCAAACCTTTCTGAATGTTCAGACCCTGAGACCTCAAGGCCTCCTTCACTCCATCTTTCCATTTCTTTTTCAGTTTTACTCCCTAGCCTTTGCTCCTTCCACCTTCAAATGAAGATTCTCTTAGTCTTTCTTTGCTCATCCTTTCCATATGTCTGAGCAAATTTAGCATACCCTAGTAAGCTCTCTCAGTCTGATGGTATTACTGCCACAAGCCTGTCCTTACATGATCAACCCTCCTGACACTGTCATCCACTGGCACCTCTTTTCCATGTCCACCCTCTAACTTGCTTTTGCATGCAAGGCCGAAGATTAATCCATACAACAGTTTCATAATCACTATACCATCAAATATCTTTACCCTAATGGACAATTATTTCTCGTTTCACATGCCCCATAATGCATCTAGAATCTTAGCCCACTCTTCCATCCTTTGGTTCCTTTCAGCTCCTTTGTCTGTGTGCTGCCATGTCCATCCCCACATACCTAAAGTACTTCACTTCCTCCAGGTTCCCTATTCAAACTTACACTCAAACCATCCTCTCTCATCCCCTGAAGCACCTCATGACTTTGCTTTTGTCTGGATGTACTCTTAACTTTCTCCTTCAACACCCGGTTTCAAACTCTGTCATTAGCATCAGGAGTTTCCTAGTGGAGTCTACCACCAGGGCCATGTCATATGCAAGCTGCAACTGATTCACTTCTCAAGCGCTCTGCCTGTTGCCAGCGAACTTTAGACTTCCCCCTTGAACTTAGACTTGAATTGAACTTCTCACCACCCATTCCATGCACAGATTAATCAACCGCAGTGACGGAACACATCCTGGATACTGAACTGCATTCATCAGGAATCACTTCTCATCTGCCTTTGCTTATCACACACATTCCTTGTCTTCCTGGATAACTTTTCACTGCATTTGGTAATTTTCTATCTATCCTGCAAGTTTATAGTATTTCCACAAACTGTCAACCTTATTATATGCCATCTCCAGATCCATAATTGCCACATGCATTAACTCTTTCTCTCTCCAATTATGGTATTTCTCACAAAGCCCTTAAGTCAGAATCCTGGTCCACTCATCCACAAGCATTCCTGAAGCCACATTATGCCTTCCCAGTCACATTTTCTCAATTACCACTGACCCATACACTTTTCAGTTATGCTTAACAGATTTAAACCTCTGAAATCTAGATATACTATATTTATTTATTATGCATGATTGCTGTTTCCCATGTCAGCGAGGTAGCGCCTGGAAACAGACGAAGAAAGACCCATCCCCCCACATACACACATATATGCACAGTACATATATATACATACCAACATAT
>JAUUDW010652824.1:0-10580 GCA_032361385.1 Panulirus guttatus | reverse complement strand
TATATGTATGTGTGTGTGTGTGTGTGTGTGTGTGTATGTGTGTGTTTCCGGACTCTGTCTGCATGAGGTTATAGTGTACTGCGATGATAAGTCACCTTCAGCGGGACTGTATCATTGCGAGTACAGCCACGTCAAAGAATTCGGAAGAGACGTCCTGGGTAACATCAAGACGCTTTCTTAAAGAGGTCCTTAAGATAATACTTTATGATATAGTATTTGTAATCCTATTAAGTAAGATTCAAAATTCATAAAACAAATATTTCACAAATGGTTTTTCAACGCCGTCTGAAATTATGGGAACATATTAGCAGAGCCGGAAGATGCCTTATGAACATTTCACAGAAGACCGATGATACGAGCGAGCTCTTACAAATGAACTCAAGACATGCAAGCGAGAAATCCACTGCTAACAGGTTACCCACAAGCAGTGTACATAACCTCCGTTAAGGATCAGGAAACATCACGTGTGTTACGACTGATTCTAGAGCATCGATGGAAAGCCAGGTGTCTGGATGATGAGCGAGCGTGGTCACCGTGCAAGGCAACAGGATGTGTTCTCAAGCTGTGACTGATGGGGATATGCCGAGACGATAATGGTGATCAATTAGCGTCTGGGGAACTGAAGTCTCTGACTGGGACTGCAACAGAGTCGCTGCAGAGTTGGCCATTTTCCTCTTGTGATCGGGACGTGAAGAACTGAAGGAGGAGTCGGAGAGGGTGGAGGCAGCCGATGAGTTATGGGCTGCTGGAGGGTGAGCAGATGAGATGGTGTTATCTGTGCGTGCGTGCTGGCCAAGAGATGACGGAACCAGCCCTTGTTGGTCTTGGAGCAGAGAAAATACTGGTGAGGTCAGACATCTGTTCGCGAGATGAAGGTAATCCAGAGGTCATTACTAACAGCCTGCAGGGGCGGCGAGTGCAAAGGGAATGATGACAAAAAAAGGTCAGGCATGGAGAGGGTGGAGGAGGGGAGGGTCAGAGGAGCAGATCTAGCCAGCTGCGTCACCCGGCAGTCTTCCCAAGTCCTGAGTCGAGGTCGCACCTGCCGCGCATCACTCCACCGCCATCATCATCACGGGAAGATTCACCTGGCATCTGCGCAGCGCCACGCCTCCTCCAGATCTGCTCCATCATGCTACACTTACCGCAGGTACTGCCAATCACTCTCGCACCTGTTGTCAACTCTCCCGTTGTCTCGGAGCAGCCATGCTCTTGCCGATTCCTGTGATTCCCCGTTATGTTACCAATAACCTTCCAACCACTCTGGTCATCTAGTGAATATAATGCCTTTACTCCACAGCTAATTGTTCCAGCATCTGGTTTTCCGACACTGACTTGATTATCATACGTGACCCCAAGATCAGTCCTTCCTTCATTATTGCATCACTGAAAAGACTGCTCCTTTTCACGACACATTTTATTAAAATATATCCACGCATATTTCTTTTCTTCTTACGAGTATAATATAAAATGTGACTTAAATATCTAAAATTCATGCATGACATCCGGATGAAGTATGGATATAATTCTTCAATGGAAGTGGTGTTGAATTAATACAATAAACTTGCTACTGACATCTGCATCCCTAACTGACCTTTCCTGCAGTGCCAGTGAGTGACCCTCTCCTCCTGTACAGTCATGTATACACACCCTCCCTACTCCTCCCCCCTGCACAGCCAGAATCTTCTTTTTCCCTGCAGAAACGCTGAACACCCCATCCCATCCCCAGTGCATTTAAACACGTCTCTTTCTCCTGTACAGTTAGAGATGTGCCCCTCCCCCTGCACAGCCAAGGATATACACCTCCCCTGCAGTGAGAGTCACTCCTCTGTCTTCTCCAGAGCCATACGCGTCCCCCATCCCCATGCTTAGCCAGACATGCCCTTCCTCTCACTGCACACGAAATGACACCTCCCCTGCCAATATGTAGTCGTGTGTAGACGCTAACCCGCGTCCTTCCCCCCTTGCTGACAGATTTAGCTCTTCCTCTGTACAGGCAAAGACTGCTCTTCGCCCCTTCATAGCCGGAGACAATGAGGGAAAAGTACGTCTCTAACCCCAGTGTAGGCAGAATCATACCCCTTTCCTTGTACAGCTTAAAGCATATCCTTACCTATCGTAACAGGTCCCTCTCAGCTGCACTGCCAGAAACATACTCCCCTTCTGTCATAGGCACTGCCCTCTGCACTGCACAGACTAAACACAACCTTTTCACTTACACAGCAAGACACACACTCTACCCCTCCAACAGCTAGATGCACGCCCCTCTTACAAACACAGAGATGCAGCTCTTCCCCCTCCACAACCAGGAACTAACTCATGACCCATTCTACACCTTCAGATACACACACGTCCCCGAGCACAGCCACAGACACGCCCCTCCCCGTAAATAACCAGAGACACGCCCCTCCCGGCCACAGTCACAGACTTGTCTTTTCTTAGAGGATAAAGAAACATTCTTCCTTCCCTATACAGTGAAAAAAAAAGAACTACTTCTCCTGCACAGGATATACATCCTTCCTTGAACAGGTGGACAACCCCTGTACCTCGTTTTTATTCAAGACACATCACTTCCCGCCTACACAACCATAAAAAACTCGTCTCTTTACGGAGAGACACACTCATCTTGCCCTGCATAGCTAGATACCCTAACTCTCCCCCACCCGATCCATTTGGAACAAGAGGCACACCTCACCCACTGTACTACCTCATATACGCCCTCTCCTCTCTCCACACGGTCATCCCTCAACACTACTAGAGACATGCCGCTCCATCCCTGCACGGCTAAAGACACATCCCAAACTCCGTCAGAGTCCTCCTGCATGGTTAGAGACGTCCTTTTCGCCCTCCTTGCACAGTAAGAGATATATCCTTCACCCCTTTACAGCCACAGGCAAATTCCTCATTCTCTCCCGTCCAACATAACGACATACATCTCCCCAACTTAGGAGGTCAGACACATTTACTTTCCCAATGTACAGCTAGACACATCCTCACCCGGTCACTGTAAAAAGGCGCACTTCTCTCTCCTACACAGCCAGAGGCAGCCTCCTGCCATCCTGTACGTCCAGAGTTAAACCTCCCCACACAGTAAAGTCAGGCTCGTCCCGTCTCCTGGAAAGCTAGATATACAACCTCTCCCTTACGCAGCTAGTGATGTATCCCTTCTTAGGCAGAGTCGATGACGCGCCCCTTATCAAGCTGAGCCAAAGATAGACCTCTCCCTCCTCTACTGATGAGGTTATGTCCCTCTCACCCGCACAGTCAAAGACATGCCCACAGTCTTACACAGCCAAAGTCGTGCTCCTTCCACCCTCCCAGAAACTAAAATTTTCAGTGATGGACAGCCATCACTAGGGGCTCAACTTACTGCAAGAGTTTAATCTTATACTTACACGGTGACCTTGACCTCTGACCTCAAATGGAAACCTTTCTTGGCCGAAAGGAAACAAAAGCTCATGCTACATGTTGATGAAATTCATCCCGCTGAACTTAAAGAACTGATCAGAAACGAAACCATCTACGAAATGAATTCAAAAGTGCAACCGAGACTGACATCAGTCCTTCCTTCCCTCAACAATAGTCTCATCTGTTCCTACCAAAGTATCTTCATATCACATGTTAGTAAAATAAGACTTTTTTATTCCGTGCGGAAACTAAACTGTGGGAGGACGAACGAATGGAAAGACTAATTACTCACAAGCCCAGCTCAACTAATCTCATTACCGTACTTCCAGATTCTTGGACAGTATGGGAGCAGTAGGAGGGAGCTGGCGTCACAAGTGCTGGCAGCATTAATAACAACTGATGGCTGTAAAGGCTGCAGAGATGGTGGCACAGGTAGTGAAAGCTGGGGTTGTACAGGCGGCAGCAGAAGTGGTGGTAACGGTGGGGCTGCAGGGTTGGAGGCGAAAGGTGTGGCAGAGGTGGGGACCAGTGTGGTAATAAAGAGGGTTAGCACAGGTGACAGAGGTCGTAGCAAGAGGGAAGGCGGAGAAGGTGGCAAAGGGGTTGGCAGATGTAGTGACAAAGGGGTTGGCAGAGGTGGTGAGAGGTGGTTTGACTGGCCTATTGATTCTGTGGAATGTATACAGCACTAAAATGTTGTGGTCATTAAGCAATTTTTGAGCATGAAAAAGATATCTAAACGCATATAACTATTCATATAAATTCATACATCTTGGCTTCCTTAAAGAAGTGCATCAATCTATTTACATCTACATTACTGGTTAAAATTAATCCCAAAACTTTTATTTCATCCATCGTTAACCATATAATTCACATCTTACTGTCAGACTCCTGTATTTTCAGCATTCCGTCAGTACACGTTCCACGGTAATACTGTAGTAGCAGGTGCCACATCTTGGGGCAAGTCTCCTCTCCATAAAGTGACCACATGTCAACATAGTACGACCAATACTCAGTCGACACTGAATTATCTCCATTTGGCGACTCAAGTTGAAGTTGGGAGGCCGTACTTCAACAACACCTTCCATTATCTTGGGTAGTCTCATAATCTTTTGCGCTGCCAAGTCCCACCTAGCTTTTTATTTACAGCTAACAGTTATTATTTCCGTCAATTAAATCAATATAGGTGCTTGAACCTAAGCATTTATCGTTCCATTTCCGTTGATGCAAACATGCCCTGGGAACTATCAGAATCCTTCACCCATGCTTTGAGTGGATTCTAACAATCCAAACTTGGAATTTTTGAACTATGGCATGCGCTGGATCATAGTGTGATAAGAGGTAGAGCACACTAAGAATCGATGTGTTATGTAAATTTCCATTCTAGAGATTGCTCATTTAAGTGAAGTGCAGCCTGAATCATAAAGCTCTGCGGTGAATATGGCAGGTTTTTACGGTAGTTATATTGTACGAGATTCCTCTTCGCTAACTGAAGCAAAATCCACACCTTAACCAGTAAACATATATTTAGTATGAACAGTATTATGCCGAAGAAAGTCACTTTTTGGTATTACAGAGGCAATGTTGCTTTTGGCTGTCTTCATCTCCGCAAAGTCTGCTCGTACACTTTCCACTGATCGAATCAAGCAAAACCTACTTCTCTAACTGACTTTATGTCCGAAACAATCGCATTAATGGCATGTCTTAATCCTGCATTAAAAGTTATAGAGACATCTGGCAGTTGATCAAATACCTACGTTCTCTCAAAAACAAAAACATACTTATACGTAGGGTTAGGTGGTGTACGTTTAATATCAAATACAATCTTTAAACCAAGGTCTTCACGTCTTAACTTAATATGGGGCTCCCCAGAATGTGCGCACATTCATGAGATCAGAATGTTCCTGTGTATATTCTTATACCAGGATAATGGACGACGTCAATCAATTCCAGGATGTCTAAGTGGCCCAGGAATATATCTGGCAACCTTAGTTTAGTCGATCTACATAATGTATCCTGTTAATCTCAGCAGGGTTTCCTCAGCTTCGCAAGAGCATTGATGTGTTACCTTCAAAATGTTTAGCGTCTCTGTCACATTAATTGTAAGGTTTTTGATATGAGTAAACCCAGGGAAATCTTCAGTCAAAAGTTACGCTCTCAAAAACCAGAGCCATCTGCCCAATCGGGGGATACAAGTGGTAGCAGGTGTTTTGGCAGAGATGGAGTCATAAATGGTGGCAGGGGCGATGGGACAGGCGTTGTCAGAGCTGGTGACACGTTAAATGGTGATAGGGGTGGTAATGGGGTGGCAGAGGCAATACAAGTGAATTCAAACAGCAACAGACCATTGGGTCCTAACGAGGTTGTTTGTGATAGTGGAAGGGATCAGAAAGTCATGGATTAGTGTGGTGTAAGAGCAGAAAGACATTCAGATTTTTCATAAAGGAAGACCTGTAAACTTCTCATATAGCCTTGGAGGTGCAAATAATGTCATTAGTGGATTTGAAGCAAAATATTTATTTAGTCTAAGCTTAAACGTATCTATGGAACTGCTTTCACATACTCTGATTCGTAAAACAATCCATATGTTAACAATCGTGTTGAAAGAAATGTACTTCGCCTCACTTGAGGTAAAATGTTTGTCCACGCGTTGATCTCTCACTTATGGAGTCCCTAAATGGAATGATACTATGGTCATTCTAGACTTCATCCTCCAGTACACTCTCTTGGGTTGGCACCTCTCTGGCCTCAACTCCGACTGCAGGCCAACTAGTCTTCCTAGCTGGCCGGAAGGTATTACTGTCCTCTAACTTATTGTCTATAATCACCATCCTGGTTTCTAAGCCACCAATCCCACTTGTTACTAAAGTTTCCCCTCTAGTGAATGTCCACCGCTTATGCAGGACCCAAGCCTGCATCAGTCTCCCAACGCTTCACCATCACCTTACTCTCTAACGCCTCACTATTCTCCCTAACTTTTACCTTCAATCTCCCAAACATCCGGTAGAAAAATTATTTTGTACGGAAACAAAAATATTTACAAATGCAGCAGCGACCTTGACCTGTCGACTTTTTACCTAAAAATCAGTATGGACTCAGTATGGACCTTCCTGCCCCAGGAAAAGTTCACAGGCCAAGTCTTGACGAAATCCGTTCTGTAAAGCCGAAGTTATTCTGCAGAATCGAAATCATCTGCAAGTTTGGTGGTGACCCTGACCTTTGACTTTTTGACCTCAAACTCAATAGGGATCATTCTTGCTGTATTGTATACGCTCGTGCAACGTGCTGATGATATCCACCTCACTGAATTATTACGAGGGAAACTAAATCATCTCCAAATTCAGCTCAAACTATTGTAGTAAATTTGACGGTTGAACCCCAAAATCAATTTTCTTTCAGAGTACCTTGATACCAAATTTTTCTTCAACCAAAAAGGGGTCTTGTGGTTACCCAATGGCCACTAAATAATGGACGGACAGCTGAGCTGAAAGATCGATTTACACAAGGCACTCCAAAACTTTGCTTTATGGAGCCCTAATAAGCCTCTCCCATGTACCGACAGATGCACCCATTTTTCCATATATAGCCAGACTCGTGCCCCCCTGCCCCACACAGCCAGACACGCCTCTGACCCAGCACGGCCACAGACAAGCCCCTCACTCTCAGCAACCACAGACAAGTCCCTCGCCCTAAACAGCAATGAACACGACCCTCATCTCACATAGCCAAAGACACGCCTCTAAATCAGCTCAGCCAAAAAAAAAAAAAAAATCAAAAGACATGTCCTTCAACCTTAAAAGCTACAAAGGCACCTCTCCAACCTCGTAAAGTCAGGCACAACCCCGTCCCCTACACTACCAGACAACCTCCTCTTACGCAGCCAAACCCATTTCTCAACAGCTTCATCGCCAGGTACGCGCACCTCTCCACCTCTAGATAGCCAACAACATGCGCTTCCACAACCACAGAGACGTACATTCTCCACCCCTGCACAGAGAGAAAACCTTCTCCATACCACTGAAAGTTACATCCTTGTCCCTTCCTTTATCGCTGCAAATAATACGTCCGCCTCCGTACCATACCCTCCACAATCAGAGAGCCGCTGTTCCCATACATTCAACCACTAGACCCTTCCTTTACCGCAGAGAGACACGTGCCAGATTGGAATCTGTCTTAACACAGCCAGCAACTTGTCTCTTCCGCAATTACAGACAGAAACATTGTTCTCCAGCCCTGTACAGCACGAGGGGTCCCTGTCCTTCAGCAAGTCACAGGATAATCTCTTCCTTATCAAAGCCGGGAACATGCCAGTCTTCACCCCTGCAGAACTAGACAGGTTTCTGCCCACGTACACAAATTCTTCCATTTTCCAAAGTCGCGCTCCTCACAACTCCACCATGGTCAAACACGTCCTCTACAGCTCTACACAGCCAGACACTCCCTTCTCCATCCTTGCAAAGTAACACACGCTCCTCTCCACTGCACACCTGAGACACCCTCCCTATTCCCCTCCGTACAGCCATGAACACACTACATTCTATCCTGATCTCCCTCTGCACACCCGGACACTGACCCATTCCCACCTCAACACAGTCAGTTATGTTTTCCTTCACGCAAAGTAAAGGACCCGCACCCATCCCCTGCACAAGGTGAGACATGCTCTCCACTTAACAGAGCCACAGACAACGTCTCACTGCCACTTTCCACCCCTGCCCTGCCTGCCATACAGCCTGAGACATGCCCCTTACGTAACCTCTTGAAAAGCCAATCAGTCTCATCACCGTCCGTACACAGCTAGAGATGAGTCCTTGTACTCAGCAGAGCCTAGCATCATCACAACTAGAGGTGTCTCCCCAACCTCAGCACAGCCAGAGATTTCCCCCCAAACCCATTCTTAGCACATCTTCCTCAAACTCAACCTCAGCTCATCCAGAGACAGTCTCCCCAACCCCAACCTCAGCTGAGATAGAGACATCTCCCCCGACCCCAACCTCAGCACAGCTCGAAATATATCCCACACCCAACTCTCAGCTAGAGACGTCTCTCCTAACCCCAACCTCAGCATAGCCAAACATACTTTTCCATCCTCAGCACAGACAGAAACATATCCGCCAATGAAGCCGACGTCTCCGCCAAACCCAATCTAAGAACAGCAAGAGATGTCTCCTCCAACTTCAGCTTCGCCAGAAATATCTACCCAGTCCCAATCTTAGCACAGCCAGAGACATCTCCCCGACCCCACTCTTAACACTGCCAGAAACGTCTCCCCAACGCCACCCTCAACACAACCAGAGTTTTCTCCCCAACAAAGGCGTCTACCCAACCTCAACCACAGAAGTTAGAAGAGCCAGTGACGTTTCACCAATCCCACATCAACACATCCAGAGACGTCTCCCGCAAGCCCAACCTCAGCACAGCCAAAGACATCTCCCCAATTCCACCCTCAACACAACCTGAGACGTCTCTACAAGCCCCAGTCTCAGGACAGTCAGAAACGGCTCCGCAACCCCAATCTCAGCACAGCCAAAGATGTCTCCCCAACCCCAATTTCAGCATAGCCACAGAAGTCTCCCTCCCCCCCCTCCAACAGTTTCAGCACAGCCAGAGACGTCTCCCTACCGCATCCTCAGCATAGCCAGAGATGGCTCACCCAACCCCAACCTCAGAACAGCCAAAGGCGTCCCCAACCTCAACACAGCCAGACATCTCCACCAACCCCAACCGCACAACTGACATAGACGGATACCCTAATCCTAACAGTCAGATACTTTCCCCAAACCCGAACTCTGCACAGCCACAAATGTCTCTCCCAACTCCAACCTCAGCACAACCAGAGACGTCTCACCCAAACCATATCCTCAGCAAAGCTAAAGAGATCTCTCCAACTCCACCCTTAACACTGCCAGTGAAGTCTCCCCAACTCCAATCTCCGTATAACCAGAGACACTTTGCCCAACCTCAGCATTGCCACAAACGTCCCCCACAACCCTAACCTCAGCACATCCAAAGACGTCTCCCAACAACAACCTTGGTGAAAGCAGAGACGTAGCTCCCAACCCCAACCTCATCAATAGCCAGAGACGTCTCTCCGAACCCCAACCTCAACATAACGACAGACGCCTCTCAAAGCTTCAACATCAAAATAGCTAGAAACGTCTCCCCCAACCCCAGCACAGCCAGAAATGTCTCCCTGAACTCTAACCTCAGCACAGAGAGAGACGTCTCCCCAAGTCCAACATCAGCACAACCATAGAAGTCTCCCCTAACCCCACCTTTAGCACAGACAGAGACATCTCCCCGAACCCAAAACTTAACAAAGCCGGAGACTCGTCCCCAACCTCAAATTCAACACAGCAAGAGAAGCCAACCCACAAAACACACCTCAGTACAGCCGGAGACGACTACCCAAACCCCATCCTCAACACTGCCAAAGACAAGCTTTCTCCCTGAACCTCCACAGCCATTAAACAAACCTCTCTCCAACAAAGGAAAGCCCAAGACACGGTCCCGTCCTCTGCGTTGGCAAGTACCATACGTGTTAGAACACTCGTGATATAAATGGTCATCAGTCTAATACTAACACAGACAATGTAAACATTGCAAGCAATGTTTCCAGTACAAGACGAATTTTAGTATCGTGTAACTGAATGCTACATATATCGAGAGCGACTGTCATTTTTTCCTACTTATTTTGAAATATTTCCAGTACATGTTGATGTATGGTCTCCGCCATCGGAATCTCAGTTGTAAGCACAAATGTTGTTTGGGGAAACGTCACCAATCAACGGGATGTGATTCCTTTCGGGGACCGTAAGACTGTAGCAACACAGTAACCATCTGTGACCATTGCACACATTTGCGCATCCACGAACTTTAAAATAATAGATATGAGAACCTTCGTTTGCATATCAGCTCTCAGCGTGACCCAATATGGTGCCGTACACATCCCGCAGTATGACCTTGCATGGGCCACAAGTGCATGACCGCAAAACCGGTTCCATTCCTGAACCGTGTTTTACGTCAACAGCCTCGGGATCTGACACCCAGGTTAAGGAGACATCACCTTGAGAAACAACACCCACTGCAGGAGAGTTGAGTGCACCCTGACACCAATGTTAGCGTGCGTGTGCGTGCGTGCGTGTGTGTGTGTGTGTGTGTGTGTGTGTGTGTGT
>JAUUDW010652813.1:0-10581 GCA_032361385.1 Panulirus guttatus | reverse complement strand
CCCTTTCCCCCCAACTGTACTGCTCTCTCTTCCCCTCCTCCTCTTCTTCCCACCTACATACGTCCCTCCACTTCCTAACCCCTTCTTCCACAGCCTGCTGCTCCGCCCCACCCATCTCAGCTCGATCCACTGTGTGGACGTACGAGGGATCAGCCCCGCGGCTCGAACTCCATTAAGACGAGATTTACGCTCCTAAGGGCGCATTTTCCAGCCTCATGTACACTGGAGACCCTTGCGTACGAAGTGTGTAGCACTGTATACACTCTGGGAGGTTTTATACACTTCTCTGTACACGCTGATGCCTTCTGTGCATCGCTAGTGTATAGTGTATAGTGTATCCTCGTGGGCAGATCTCCTGTACACCGAGATGCCTTGTTTACCCTTGTGTACAGTACAGTTTCACGTACATCGTAATATCTGACTGTTTTGTAAGAAAGGAAGTGCCTGCCTCACTTTCTGATATTAATGATCTTTTTCTACTAAAGTAGAACGAATGAATTCCATACTAATATAATATGAATAGTTTTCTCTATAAAATAGTATGATTAATGATGACTAGTGTTATCATGCAAATCTTAAAGTTATAAAGATTAAAAAAGAACAGAAGGAACTTAGAGAGTGTAAATCCACAGATGCCCAGACATACAGTGACAAACATACAAACAGAAAGACAAACAGACAATAAAGAACGAAACAGTCATAGAAACAGTCAGTCAGACAGACAAACAACAGAGACACCAAAAAATAAAAATCTCTGGTAAAATTAAATGCAACACAATTTCTCAGGTAAGATTATAACTCCTGTGCTTCCCCTTGATATCTGAGAAAAGATCATGAATTAGAAATTCAGATGAATAACCTGAATTCAATATATACAATCTGGGTGGCTGGACAAAGGTTATATTAAGGATATTCATTCTGCGACCTCTTAATGTTGGAATGATTCACCCTTTAGCTCAGCAGTACTACGTACGACCCTTTGAGCACATCGGCCATACCATCTATCTTACCCCAAGGGTCGTCCCGCCGCGGTAAAAGGGTCGTCTCGTCGTGCTTGAAAGTCGTCCTGTTGTACTAAAGGAGGCGGAAATCTATCATTATACTGTATATCTACTTTTAAGCCATTTCTTTTTCTCTCTCTTTTTTTTCTCTTGCATTATATACTCTTATTATCACTATTTTCATGAAGACAAAGACGATAAAAATTAGAAATCCCGGACCTTCAGTAACGCCACCGCAAACCACCGAAACTCTCGTTTGTCCTGCACCTCACATGGTCAGTGTCATGAACACTGGAGAACCTCCTGGATACGACTCGCCTTCTGCGAGGCCCTCGAGAGAGAGAGAGAGAGAGAGAGAGCACCCCCGAGGCCCCCACCCGGCCGTCCTCTGTGAAGACTTAACTTTGGATCCATCTGACTAACTCACACACGCCGACACGATCGGCTTTTAGATCCCACCACAATTCCGCAAGTCTCCCGGTAATGGAAAGCATTTAGAATGGGATTTGAGATTTGATGGAGAGTTTTACCCTCGCTTGACTTCTCCTTTGCTGTTGAGAGCGCTTTAGCACGTTGGGGAATCCTGTTGTGTTACTGGTAGTCTCATGAGGCTAGTAGCAGCAGTAGTAGTAGAAATAAATGAAAAGAGTGGAAGCAGTTGTAGTTTCTGATTGACTTCCTTGTAGGATTAGTGGTAGCAAGAGAAGTAACGGCGGTGGCAAGAGAAGTGACAGTACAAGTTAATGATAACAGAACTATAGTAACAGTTGTTGTATTGCTAGTAACAGCACTGGCAGTCGGTACATGCGAATATATGTGTGACGGTGATGGAAGAAGCGTAACGACAGTCAGTCTTGTTAGCGTTTTGGTTACGCCATTTCTGTTGCAGCTGCAGCTGTTTTTGATTGTCTGTCTGTTTCGGCGGGGAAGTCACCCAGCCTTCCATACACACACACACACACACACTCTCTCCACCAACAGTGCTTCCCCACCAGCTCACCATCACTACCCGTCTCCCCGAACGCGCCTTCACGCCGCCTCCACCAAGGAGAACTTCCCTACCGTCACACCTGCGCCAATCATCACCGTTGGACACTTGCTGGACTTGTTCCCGGGGCACTGTGGTGGCAGGAGGAGGAGGAGGAGGAGGTGGGCCCAGCCAGGCTCCGGAAGTCCTCCCTGCGCCTCCATGATTGTGCCGTCTAAACTTTTCCCTCCTCCGCTCGGACACTCACTCACTCACTCACTCACTCGCTGCACCACCGCATCATTTACTCGGAAACTAAGGCGGGCGGGCCAGTATCCTCCTGGCTGCCATGAATTCGAGCTACTGGACGGTGATGATATTCACAGTAGTTGAGATGGCGCTGTTACTGCAGTGGACACTGTGAAAAAGGATAGGTGGGAGGAGGAATTTCAGAGGCGCGTGTGTGTGCGTGTGTGTGTGAATGAATGTCACCTCTTCTCTATCATGTAGTCACTGAGTTATCTAACTTTTTGCTTAATCTGAAAAAAACTATTATATTGTTGGAATTGTCGATATGAGAATAAAGCCTAGCCCATGATACGAGTTCGAAAAATTTAAAGAAAATATCTCTGGGTCTCCATCAGGTATATGAGAGTCACAGGCATTTTGATTGAAGAGTTTTACAAAATACCTGATATTTCACATTACATTCTTTGTCATTCAGTAACCCAATATTCCGCCGTCCGTCTCTTCCTCTGACATATATATAAAAAATGCTCTTATTTACTGCGTCCAAGAATCGATATTCTTTTGTTTACGAATCCTGACATTGGCTGGTGCTGCGAGAGCGGACGTTCTTGTGCTAAATAGGTTGTCTTTTTAACTTAATAATTTCCTGCCAAGGTCTGAACTACGGAACCAAATTAGAACAGTAATTATCACAGGTGTGTAACAGCTCTCATCAAGCCGTGCAGGTAAAAGTAATTAATGTGTAATTAACGCTGGAGTTAAATGACAGTCCTTCACTGTCATACATAATAACCTCTCCCCATACTTACAAAAATCGTTAAGTACGTGTTGAATAAACACAGCCCAGGTGCTGCAGAGGAAGGGTAACATTTGCTGGGGTAATGTGTGTTTACAAACTCCTCCTAAATCTACAGTTTTCTTTTGCTGAATGGTAGCGAGCGAGCTTCGATTATAGCTCAAACCATATGTGCACATCCAGACACATGTAAGTTTACACACACACACACACACACACACACATACACACAAACAGAGAAGGTCCAAAGGAGGGCAGCAAGAACGATACCTGAAATAAGACAAACCGAATTATGGGGAAAGGCTAGAGGCCATAAATATGATCACTATGGAAGGCAGAAGAATGACCGGAGACTGTACAACAGCCTTCAAACATATAGATCAAATTACCAACGTCGCACGTGAGAACCTTTTTAAAGACCAGAGGCCATAGGATGAAATTCAGCAAGAAACATATTGGAAAAGATGTAAAGAAGGACTTTGATGGGATCAGAAATTTTAAACGAATCGAATAAACCAAGAGGTGAACCTGTAAGGTGAGGCAATATACAGAGGTTAGGTTCAGCTTAAAGAAGGCTTGAGAAGAGGGGCCCAATGGTGTCAACGAAAGAATTACCTACCCCCTCACTGTGCACCGTCACAGATCTTATCAACCAGAGTGATTCCGAGAGGAGGTTGGTGGAATGAGAAACCTCTAGGGCGTGTCGTCCCATTTTGAGAGAGAGAGAGATCAGCGGGTGTGGTAAGACTGGACGCGAAAGTAGTATGCAGGAGTACTACTTGGCGTGTTTTTTGGCGACGTGGTTGGCGGTGGACCAGCTGTGTCAAGGGGCATTCCAGACGGTCACTTAGTACCTAATGCCCGTGGTTCTTTACACACACTATCTGCTGTTCTTGTTGTTCTCGTTCTTGTTTCTCTTCTTGGGGCTCGCGCTGATATATTGGTTGCGTGATTGTGTGTTTTTGTTGCGTTACGTTATATGTTTGTCTCTGTTTGTGTGTATACATGCGTATATGCATATATGTGTTTTCCTGTGCACGTTTATATTTGATTGTGTGTGTGTGTGTGTGTGTGAGTGTGTGGGTGTGTGTGTGGGTGTGTGGATGGGTAGGTCTCATGAGCGTGTCTGAACCATATATATTCTCCACCCGTCGAAATTAATTAGTGGGAATATTTTTGACCATTTGGGTATATGCGTGATTTATGTTGGCGTGGGTGACCAAGTTTTTTTTTTTTCCTTTCAAAAAAGAAAACTGGAAAGAGAAATACAATTTACGTGTATATGCGTTATTATCCTGCCCTTACATGTGTATGTCTGTTTGTTATGTTTCATGTCTACGTGAGTTTGCTATACTCCTGTACAACAGACAAATGGAAGCTAGAATCATGCCTATCTCTGGAGATAGAATGTGTAAAGGATAAGCATACGGATGTGCGTGTGTGTGTCTGTTTATCTGTCTGTCTGTGTGAGCAGTATTCAGCTCTGGGAATGTGTCTCTGTGTTTTCAATACTGGTCTTTGAGTGATATAGTGTATGTGTATTTATATGAATCTATGCCTACATGAGTGTCAGTGATGGTGAGAGCCTACTGGTGGAAAGGGGAGAGAAACAGGGGAGAGGCGAGAGTGATAGAGTGAGAGTGTGAGTTTTAGTTTTAGCCTAATGTCTTCCTCATAAGCAAGAGGTTCCTCCCTCTCATCTGTCAGCCTGCTAGCCACCTCCCGTTCCTAACCTTTGACCATCGCCTCCTTGATTATAACATCACTGCCTCTGACTTAAAACACGGAGCATCACCAAACAGAACTCGATATATATATATATGTAATTTCCCAATCACCACCGGCCTTCGGAGTTCTGTTGTAAGTTTCTGTAAACAGAATGGCGCTCCTGCCAGCACTTCTGATTGTGTCATAATCCTGTGTGTGCCCTTGCCTTGATGACTGCTGACCGAAGAGAAAGGTTTCAGTATCTACGCAACAATGTTTTGTGTTGGTTTTGACTCTATGTACGTTCGTGGCGTGAAGCTGATCCTCTTTACATATGCATGAATAAATCTTTGGAAAACACGCTTCTGATTTCTTGTACACTTCCAACAGGATTTTGACCAAACACCTTTGCCACAGAGGCTGGGGGTTTAAGGTCTCTGTGCCCAGATTTGTTTTCGACCTTTTGTCTTACTCTCACACTTCATTTCACGCTCGCCAGCTGCCCCCTGGAGAAGGTTGCTTCATATTACGTACCTGGATCTCCAGTACGACTTATATAACTGGTAAATATGCTAAATCTGTTCTGCCCCTCGTGACAAAAAAATTTTTTTTTGAAAGTCGGTTAGGTAGATAGAATTTTCTTTCTCGCTTTTTATTCTTTGCCGCCCCCACGTCTCTCTCTCTCTCTCTGGGGGTGACTGGTACTGGAGCAGTAGTCAGGAGAAAGACAGGGGGAGAGAGAGAGAGAGAGAAAGCATAAAAATGAACTAGGCTTAACGTGGAGAATAGAATTCTTTATGATATTTTCGTGCCCGAGAACAAATGATGAACGGAAGAGGGACTTGATGTGTGTCTCAGAAGGATCAGATTCGCCTGCAGCTAGTGAGACAGGAATTCGTCCGTATAGAAAATCCACGACACATCCCATGGCAGCAACATGTTCATAATTCGACTGTCAGAGTACAATGAGAAATCATTTTATATCAGAATAAACCAACTTGCATTTTCAGTACATCTTGTGCTGCCTCGTCTAACTCGGCCCTGAATCACGTGCATAGGAATTATGCAAATTCTCTCACCAGATCAAAGTAAGAGACAAAAAAATACTATTTTCTGTTCTCCTACAACTTAGTTCTTTCTATATTTCATCCACATGACAGTCTACTTCATTACAGCTATGACTACTACTTCTTAATCTGACCTTTATGTAGAGACTGGCATTCATCTTGGATATATTTCTGGTTCTAGTCGATTTCTGACAAATGCTGTTTTCCATCTCTCTCTTTCCTTCTTTACTAGCTTGATGGACTGACTAACCCACCTCTCTGCCAGCTCCCGCCCCACGAGGGAGATAGGACCCCGGAGTTCTGGGCACCCCCGGCTGAAAAGATCCTTGATAAACATCCACCATTTCTGACGAGAAATATCTCCTATACAAAGGAAAGTCATTATCATATCCTCGCCAATCTGCCAGCAGCAGGCGTCATCAGCATACACGAGCAATAAGACACCACCGGTTTTGGACTGCCTCTCTTATATTCCAACGCCAGACCCTAACGCGCGCCACCTTGGGACGACGTCTCGCGCTGAAGAGATCTCATTATGAGGTCTTCTTGTTTTTCCAGAGCAGGTTATTCATTGAAGGTTTTATTCCGAAAGATGGTTTTCTCTTAGGCGTTTAACGTTTCATGGTGTGAAGCAGTGTCGGAGGAAATCTCCTTTTTTTCTTATTCTATTTTTTCTCTTTAGTTCATGCAACTGTATCATTATACATCAGTGTTGTATGATTGAAATTGATACATTCTAGGTGGGAATTGTGTGTGTGTGTGTGTGCGAATTCTGTTTGTATATGAAAATCCATTTTTCTTACTTTCCATTGTATTTTCAAATACTTTTGCGTGTCCATTTTTTTTATGCTTCTCTTAAAGATGATATACGAAATCCGTCATACACATTCCTGTCAGGATGTGTTACACATCCCTTTGACAGATCACCTGAGGGATGTGGTGAGGGCCTTTTCAACCACATTCCACAGAGACCCCTCTCGTCACACGTCACATCAAGAATTTTCATATCTAACGCCAGAAACCACGAGGGGTTAGACCTATCCTTTGACAGTACGCATTCCAGAGATTCTGACAACAGATTCTTTTTTTCTCAGTAGCAAAAGTTATCCTTACCTCTTCTCCTTTTTGTATGATTACGATTAGATTTTATCATAATGACTATATGACTAGATTACTCATGGAGATGGGTTAGAGAGAGTGCTACCCTAAGTATGTACTGTGTCGTAGAATTTCACGGTATAGTGCCAACCAAGTGCCAATTAGATACGTGTGAATTAACGATCGAGTAGTATGTGTTTTCTTGGCAGGAAGGACACAATAAGGAACATCTACGGAGAGTCAAAGGACGAGGTAAGAGAAACGAGCATTTTACACTCTTGACTTAGGCTGGTACGTGGTGGGAGGAGGAGGAGAAACAGAACCACTTGCCCAAACACTTTGATATTCAACAAAAAATCGATTCTTACACAGAGGCAGAAGCGAGGAGGGATCTTTTCCGATTTCTCTTTTCCTTGTGCAGTTCAATTATAAGCGTGGCCCTGCGAAAAGAATCAATGTATAGAAGGATTTAAGTAATACTTCGAACTTTTCAATATACATATGTATCTCGGAAACGTAAAGGTCACACACTTACACCCACACACACACACAAACACACAAACACACACACATTGCCCTGAACCTCTCTGTCTCAAAAGAAAGGAGAGCGAGAGCGAGAGAGAGAGAGAGAGAGAGAGAGAGAGAGAGAGAGAGAGAGAGAGAGAGAGAGAGAGAGAGAGAGACCTAAACATAGAAAGGGACAGGGTGAGAAGGCGTTCCAAGTATCCACACCCAGAGAGTCAATATCCTCCACACACACACTGACGCCCTTCAACAACCAGTAGGTCCAGGCGACAGAAGACCTGACAGATCTATCTGAAAAAGCGGGGGCCCGTCGTGACCCAAAGCCGTCCCATTCGTATAGGGCAATAGCTGGCCGTCCAAAAGCCCCTTGTTGGAGATCGCATGGATGATCCGTGGAGGCGGTAAATGCAAATAAATGTGGACTTGCAATTTCCTCTTCCAGAGCTCAAAATGGAACGGGAGGAGAGGTTTGAACAGAACAGAACAGCGATCGGTGTCGGAGGTCCTCCTCACTGATGGACGCTGGCGCGGCATTCGGACTATTCCTGTTCCGTTTTATATAGCCAAGTGATCCATTGCGTGGAGGAGGAGGAGGAGGAGGAGCATTCAGTGAGTCTCTAAATACCTTTGAGTGATTCAGGTTTGTGTTTACGTTTGCAAGCGGGGTTGTCGCCAGTGAGGGGTGGCGGGCAGGTGGTCCTCACTTTGATCTTATTGACAACGGGTTGTAAATATATGCATGAATACATAATTAGTCAGCTGCCCGTTGCTTGGACACTGTTATGGGACTTGCAGTGTAGGGAGCACATCATGTGAAGCACATGCACGTGTTCACACCTCTCTGTCTCTGTCTCTCTTTCTCTCCCTTTTCTCTCTCGACCAACTTTTATTTGTTGGTTTTGTCGAACCAGAAATACACACTGAGATTTCAATTTTTGTACGTCCATTCAAGAAACACCTCTGTCTAACGACAACCTTATCAAAGAACGTCCACAAATTCTGAAAACAGCCTTCAGAAAAGTAGTCCAAGAAAACTACAGTGAAAGATACAAGTTCCACTCACTTACCTTCGGTGAACCGTGAAGGAAGTTGGTTAAGAAATCGCTCAAACTCGGAGCAGAATTGGATAACCTACTTGAACCATACTCGGGTCTCGAGACGGACATTCGAACACACCAAGTTTCCCCTGATGTCTTAGGTAACTTCTGTGCCTCCTCCCAAATACTGCTGCAAGTTTTTAAGGCATCGTTTTTTTATCTCCTCGCATTTGCGTGTGTGTGTGTGTGTGTTTGTATCAGACAGGCAAAGATCACATGATCCTCACTGTAAGGAAATCGGTTCACCACTGCCAGCATCACCATAAAGATGGCTTATATCGGCAGAGTCTGAGCGAGACAGGTCTTGCATTTGTCAGGCAAACCTGATAGCCAGAGAAGACTCACGAGAAACACCGCAGTTGCCACACCTGACAACACACCCAGGAGTCAGTACGTAGACGAACGGCTTGAGCTGGCTGGAGTCATTGCGTTCTATGACCTGATGGGATGAGAACACGTTATTTTTCTTTGTATTGTCTGAGAGAAAGAGAGGTTTTGCGAGGGTTCACGAAGTAATTAGTCGGTATCAGTTATTAAGTTATCGTAAATGATAAGATTATAAACAGTCTCATTAATCCAGTTTTTATCGTCCTCCACCAGTGCTGGTACGAAATAACTTAAATGGATTAAAAGATAGATGGGTATCCATTGCATTTTCGTGGGTCTGGTACATCAAAATAATTTCTGAATATCCAACGAAATCTTTCTGTTGTTGCTTGAAAAGGTGTCTGGGATTGGACAACAGTAACGTGAAGAATAGGAGAGACTTTGTATGCTCCTCTTTTCATTCTCTCGTCTCCTTTTTTTTTCTCTGTCCTCTCTCTCCAGCTATCAGTACCAGTCATCATAATATCAGTGACCCTCTCTCCGCAGATAACCAGAACAGACACAGAGAACCACCCTCAGAAGCCAGCGGTCTGCGCACCTCTCTTCTCTCAGCCGGCCATCAACTTGGGGGTCTCTCACTCCTCGATAAATCGAGGGTTTGCGATGATGGGGCGGGTGTGGGCGTTTGTCTCTCATTGTATGTGGTGGGGGAACATCCTGTCCATCATAAAGGGTGTGTCAGGCACCTGTGGCCAGCCGCCGAAGCAGGCGCTCGGGGGTTTACAACCTGCTGAGTATTTCTAAACGTGGGGTCACGTTCGGGAGGACCACACGTAAACAGCGTCATAAAGAAGGGCATCGGTTTCCCCGCAGGCGATAATGCTGGGCCTCTGGTCGCCATGATGGGTGGAAGGGAGATGTCTCACTCGCATGGGAAGGTCGCATGTCAAAGCAAGGTGCTTGGTGTACGGGTGGTATAGACGCCAAAGGTAAAATTTCCGAAAATCATTTGTCTTTTCTTGAGGTCCTACCTTGGCAAATCTCTTCTAACCTATCCTATCCTACTCCTAGTTTGATCTAGATTATCATACACCTACCCTGACCTAGCTCGCGCTTGATGCAACCCACACCTCAACTAACATAATCTAACCTAAAGAAAATTAAACCTAATCCACCTAACTCCATCCTATTCCAACTTTGCCCCACATATGACGTAACGTAACCCATAGCTATTCCGCCTAAGCTGACTTGACCAAACTTGATCTACGTTAAGTAACATAGATTTCACCGAAACTTGCTGTAGGAATCTCTCTAAACGTCCTATTTTTTTTTTATGAACGAAACATCTTTGGCTCGAAACATCCCAAGTACAAAACACGCGCAGAATTCTTCAGCACTAACGTAGCCCTGCGTGACCTGACACAGAAGTTAGCCTTATGCCACAGAAGTTGATCTTGCGCCACAGAAATTTCAGCCACCGACGTTGTTATGGTGCCAAAGGAACTGTGTGTCTTTTTTTTTGCCACAGAAGTCGGCCAGAAGCTCACTTCGTGTGATGCAAGAGACCTTATCCCGGGCAGTGGTAAAGCTGCTTCACCACGGCACAGAAAACCATTATGAGGTGTTTGTTCTGTCCCTCATGAATTTCATCTCTCTCTCTCTCTCTCTCTCTCTCTCTCTCTCTCTCTCTCTCTCTCTCTCTAACTCCCCTTTCCCTTCTCCCCTTTTTTCAGGTCCTACTTACCTC
>JAUUDW010652802.1:0-10581 GCA_032361385.1 Panulirus guttatus | reverse complement strand
GTGACATATCTCCTTGAATCATATATGACCTTCCTTCGAAATGAATAGGGTTCTTTAACCTCTTCATCCTTTAGGACCTAAAACTGCTTCCCTATAAAGGTCGCATTATGTGTATCACTTTCATGAAAGGTTGTTTAGGTCTATGAAACAAAACTTGCTTTAATCACGAAATTATAACACTATCAATAAAAAATCCTCTTCTCCTGACGCTTAAGAAGGACCTTTTTTTTTCCGAAGTTGCTCCATTATTATGCAAAATAGCAGGTATTACCAAACGAGGAGGGGGAGGCGGACAAGAGCCGGCAAAATTGATACTGAATTTTGGAGTGAATTCTCAAGACGAGAGAAAACTTCGTTTATGTTTATCATGTCCTTATTAGATTTTGATGTCAGACAAAGAAACAGAACTTCCTGATGATTGTATTGAGAATATGATATGTTGTAGTAAATGTGTAGGGATATGTATGTTACAATGAATGTGTAAGGATGCGCATGTAGAAAATGTGTAAGGACAAATAGTGAAAAGAGGAATATCATTTACAACCGCAAATACTAGTAATAATTGGGAATATAACTCCTACATCACACACACACACACAGACACACACGCACGGTGCACGCACACGCACACGCAAAAGCACACACACACACACACACACACACACACACACACACACACACACACACACACACACACACACACACCGCACATAAAGAAGCACAAGAGGTATTAGAATAGGTCTAAAGGAGAGCAACAGATAAAGCAACAGAACTGCAAATCTCAAGATACAATAGACATACAAAAAGGAATTCATGTGGAAAACTTTGATAATAGTATATTTGAATGAGTAAACGGAAGGGAATAGAACAACATGTACGGCTGCGATGAAAGGAGAATGTTCCCAGGTACTTCTTGTTTCGAGATGAACATAATGCTCCTTTAGGTCGGAGGATCCCATATCATCCTCTACATCTTATCAAAGCTTCAGCCAAATTAAGAAAAGGTACAGTGGACTCACAGGACACTTACGTCATCTAGTTTAATTCTAGCATCAGCCGGTATTTAATCTTTCCTTCGGCAGATCGCTGAACACTGATATTCTATATGGTTAACGAGGAATGGGAAGTGATCAAATGTCCTTTCCATCCCACACTCCTTTATTGGATATTCTCTCGTGCAGGGGTCAGGATAATGTGAAGGAAAGACATCATCGTCTTTCGCGATCTCGAAGTAAGCTCTGCACCAGTGACATGCCTTGTAGCATCTATCTTATGCGTTGTCTTTGTTGCCATTCACTAATCATTGTGCCTAGTGTGGTTAGATCACGATTTATACGTCTGCTTATTGCTTGACAAAATGGAAATGATTTGCTAAGTTGATGAACTTATCTGTGGTTGTTACAGCAAAATATATGCGTTCTAGTAGGGTCTCTGTGGTTAAAGACGGAGTTATCCGTACTCGTTAAGCACTCTCCTAATTCACCGTATCAATGATTTCCTTTGGATATCCAATTTCGTTTTATTTTCTCGCGCCTTTTCCAATCCACTCTCCAACGTCTATATCCACTCTTCAGAAAACTCATTTTCCATGCATGCACTGTACCAGCCATTCTAGTATTGATACAGACACATCGTGCACCAGCGAGCGCCAGCCTGAGTTGCTCAACTCGTTTTTAGCAAACCTCATCAAGCCTGATGGTTCACATTTTTTTTTCCCATTCATGCACAGTCATTAATCCCTTGAGCATGATGGTGCGACTCGTACTACACATCATATCACAGCAACCAAGTGACTTCTTAAATTCAGGAACACCACCAGGAAAAGGAAACGCGAGAATCCTGAGCGCTTTCGTGTATTACCATTTCGTAAAAAGTTTTATCAACTGGTCTTAAGCTTATTTTGTGTTCTGTAAGTCAACTTTGTGTTCGGTTTAACATGACGAGGTCATCCGGGAGAGGTCAGGCCAAGGCCAGGTAGAGGGTGGGTCAAGCAGACCCTTGTGCCAACCTCATCTCTCACTAATTACAAGGAACCTGTATGATCCGGTGAAGGTACTGAGCATTGTTACCTGTTCATTGTAAGTAACGTCCTTTTAAACACAAAGAGACGACCCTTGTTTATAATGGCATGACCTTTTAACCTGACTCTTGGAGGTCACACTGACGCCCAGGTATCTTAAATGAGAGTCATCCTTCGGGCTTAAGGGTCTTAACGTCGCGCTCAAGGAGGTGAAAAATGTAACAATGTACATATCTGTGTTGGATGATAAGGCTGATGCACGGAACACCCAGAGAAAAGAGAAAGAAGAGTCGATAAAAGAAATGAAATTCATCTTGACGACAGAATTCTTTTAAGGATAAAGACAGAGTATTAAGTTTGAATTATAAGAAATTTGGTAAAAACTAGAAGTGAGCAATTAAGCTTCGTATAACTTAAACAATGGAGCCACATTTAGAACGTACGAGCTCTTTAGGTCTCTTTGACCTAAAGTGGTTACAGAGGAAGAAAGAACAGGAGATGGAGGGTAAGGATGAAAGTAAGAATGATGATGGGTCTTGAAAAAAAGAGAAAATGGAAAGGATTTAGTAAAGGATGAACTAAGAAAACAAGTAAATGGGTTGAGGGTGATTAGAATGGAGAGCGAAAGAAGAGGAGTTGGAGTAGGAGGAGGAGGAGGAGGGAGGTAGAATCAAAATGAGTGGAGTAAGCATTATAAAAGAGATTTGAATATAGACATATGTACCCAAAGGTAAATAAGCATATATAACAAACTTTAGATTAAGGAATAATCGGTGATAAACGATAGAAATTTATGATGTAATGTAACCTCCTAACCATTCTTGTCTTTCCCCCCGACCATCACCTCTGGAGAGAGAGAGACAAAAAAAAATCCGTATGGGAAAAGTTTCAATTTCAAAACTTGAAAGATCGACATATGAATACATATTAGATGAATCTAAATTATTTTCTGTGAGTGAAGTGGGTTTTGAATAAGCTAGAATCGATTTACAAGACAGGAGCTGATCACCTACTCCGATATTCTCAGCTGTGAGTGGTAAGAAATGTAGAAATGCAAACAAACAAAAAGAAGACTACAAAAATTGCATCATGCAAAAAGAGATGAATGAAAATGAGATAATGAAAAAATTATGAGAAATAGTTCTTTCATTGATATTTAGAAACGAAATATTTTCAGGTCATATATTTCCTTCTATGATCCTTACATCAAGATTCTTTTTTTTCAACCTTCACGATTACATCAAATTTGTCTGTTATCATAATGCTTTTATTTTTGATATAGTGGTGATCAATAAGAAAAAAAAAAGGATTGTATTCCTGATGATCGATTACATTTCGAATATCTTAGTAAAGTGATAAGATGGGGTTTGTAAATAAAGATAAAAGATACGTCAGGTAAAGCGGACGTAAATGTGCATGGACACCAGAGATAACATCTGGCCTTATTCCATAGATGGTATCAGAAATGTTTACTTGCACGCTGGTTTTCAAATAGATCATGGGCCACGTGCGTAATGAAAGGGTATGTGGTCCGAGAATTATCTTTGATACCTGAAAATGTTGAAGATTTTTCGGTTGGTGGATGTAGCTTAATGCTGACGGCCTTAACGACCCTGGCAGTTGACTGAGCCAAAGTCCAAACAACCAAACAACTTTGAAAAATAATATGATTTCTTTATAGCGTTAAGACACGTTATATTTCACTCTTTTACAGTCACTCACGTTCTGTTAGTTTAAAGAGCACAGTACAAATTGCTATGGAGCTTTACAAGAGGGCGGAAAGTTAAATTCAAGAGCTCATTTGGAGGAAAATAAAAACTTGGCACACAAAAGATAAACGTATTTATAAGCAAAACAAATAAGGCAACACATAGCCCTGATAAAGATATGTGGTAGTGATGCTAAAAAGAATATAAGGAAAAGATAAAGAATCCAATGGAGGAGAAAGTAATCAGAAAATTTTATAAAAGTGCAATATGGAGAAGAGGAGAAAAAAAATGATTAAGAAGAGGAGAAAAATGTAGAATGCAGAAGAAGAAGAAATGAGGAAGTAAACATGGTGGATGGTAGATAAAAGAGGGAGTTGATAATGGTAAAAATGAATATGGTGAAAGATAGAGACACTAACGATAAGAAAAAGTTGGTACAGATGGTGAAAATGGTAACGAAAGACATTACGGTGGAAACCAAAAATATTGTGAGAGGCTGAATATCACAAGGCGAAGATATACAGACCCAGCGAAGCTTGTTGCCAAGGCAATACACACGAGGGGAAGGCCGTGTTGTCGGTTGAAACATGGCAAATATGTGTTGCTGGGTTTGCCGCCAGCTCCCAGTTCCGGCAAAACAAGTTGCTGTTCAAAGCCAAACAGTTGGGGAAAAAGAAATTCCCAAACATTGGTAAAATACATTTTCTCAACATCAAAGGGCAAAATTTAGTGTGCAGGAAAATAAGGAGAGACATGTGTGGCTAGTAACACGAGAGATTCAATAACAGGCAGAGACAACCTTGGGGAGACAGCTTCGGGAAGGCAAGCATCGAGAAGGCAAACCTAGGGAAGAAAAACCTTAGGGAGACTGTTTCAGGGAGACAAGCCTTGGGGAGACAGGAATAGGTGGCACAAGGCTAGGAGAGAAAATCAAACGAGAGACACACCTCGGAGAGACAAGTCATGGAAACACAAGCATTGGAGACACATATCTCGGGGAGACACCACTGAAGAGACAATGAATGGCGAGTCAAATATCGGGGAGGCAGACCTCTCAGAGGCAGGTTTGAGGGAGACAGCTTCCGGGAGGCAAACCTTTGGGAGACAAACTTCGGTGAGACAAGCATGGAGACACAAGCCCCGGGGAGACGAGCCATGAGGAGACAAGCCCCGAGTAACTAGCCTCGGGGAGACAAACCTCTTCAAGCAAGCTTCGGGGAGACGGGCCCCGGAGGCACAAACTGCGGGGAGAAAAGCCACGGGGAGACAAGCTTCGGAGAGACAAGTCTCCGAGGGACAAGCCTCGGAATGTCAAGTCTTAGGAGGGCAAGCTTCGGGGAATACGAGTTAGTGTTACTGGGAGTAGAAGCAACACATCGCCATATTAACGATGGTGGGAGCGGAGACAACACACAGGCACTATACTAACCATGATGGAAGTGGGGGCAACACACAGAGACACCACACTGGGGATAGTGAGAGCGGAGGCAACACAGAGGCGCCAAACTAACCATGATACTAACAAATGGTTGTTGTTTGTCGGGCGTAGCAGGTGGGGCGACTTAGTTCAAGATTACGGGAGTTAATCCCTACGATCCCACCATCACCATCCGTTCCGCTCACCCTCTGCGTATCTATGGCTGGAAGCCAGTAGTACTGCTCATCCAACTACTCTACCGACCCCTGAAATATTGCTCTCATCCGGTTACCTTACCGACGCGTGCAGTATTGATTACCAAATTACCCTTCCGACGCCTGCAGTATTGCTCATCAAATAACCCTACCAGCGCCTGCAGTATTGCTCACCGAATAACCCTAACGACGCCCGCAGTATTGCTTACCCTGGACGACTGTGGTTCGTCCAACCTTCCATTCCAATGTCAACAGCAAACTTTATCTTTTATCTAAATCATGAAGCTGTTTCACCAGGGTGAGGACTCCCCCTGATTCACGCACCTCGTAAGAATGCGTGACGCATCAGCGAGATCCGTGAATCAGCGAATTGTTACGGAAGAGAAGCCATTTTAAGCTCATCGTGTCCGTGGGGTAAGGCTACCTGGCTGCCACACAGATGGATCAGGGTTCGATTCTCGAGATATAGTGGTGAACAATTCACTTCAGATATCATATGTACATTACATAGTTGAGATATATACATATCACCAACATCAGTGCATTAGATAATGTGTTTCCAGTAATATAAATCTATTTCTCTTTTCACTTTTTTAACATCTGAGTTTATTTTCTCCATATTTCCATGAAGAGAGTTCTCTCTAAGGAAATGTAGAAAAGTTTTACAGAAGAAACCTCGACTGATCACCAAAAACTCTGCTTGTGAATCTAGAACCTTACTTTCTCAGTTTTACTCATTACTGAGCAACACTCAGCTACTAAACGTCACATTAATTGGACATTGTAGAGGAGGTTACATAAAGTACAGAAATGAACAAAATTTCCTTGGCTAGGGTAAGATTTCTTTTTAGGATAGGAGCAAAGTTATCTAAGGCCGTAATGATCCCATCTCTCACAAGCGATTATTCCATCCTTTGAAAATTCCAAACACTGTCTGGCATAATCCGTCCAAAGCCTGAGATAACTTCCGTGTATTCCCTGGTACAGCAAGACGTGACGGCTGGGTTACCGTCTACAGCCAGGGTTAGGTCCATCGCCGAGCCTCTCCATCCCTCCCTCGCTGTGCGTCCAAGCCGTAAGACTTTGCCGTGCTGAAGCGAGGACGGGTTACACCAGATAATGTATCGGGATTTTCAGGGGCTGTACTTGGGATGACAGCGGGATGTAGATGGCGCTATTACAACGTGAAGAGGATACGATGTTCATCTGCTTAGCTGACGTCGTATGTCGAAATGTATGGAGGGACTCATCCCGGACTGGTGATGTTCCAGTATGTTGTGAACGAGGCTGCATAGCAGTTTATACCATGTTATGTGCGGGCGTATCCTTGGTTGTGATATTTTTGTTGAGGTTATGAATCAAATCATCGCAGTTTGTAGAAAGGATTATCCCTGTGTGAGGGCGGAGTTATGAAAGGGTGTAAGACCAAGAGAAGACCTTGGAAAAGCAGCGTACTTGCGGAACTTCCCCAGCGAGAACTTTCATGGGTGCCGACGAAGTAGAAAATCAATGATGGGTCCTGGAGCGCCACTCCTTGGCCAGATCCCAGCAAGAGGTGGCAACTGTGGCCGTGCAGTAGGTGAGCAAGTAAAGGTAGAAGAAGATACAATATGATAAAAAGAGGGAAGAACAAGAAAAAGAAGAGGATGAACTAAGAAGAAGAAGAAAATAAGAAAAGAAAGGAAGAAAGACGAAGACGGAGAAGAAGAAGAAGAAGAAGAAGAAGAAGAAGAAGAAGAAGAAGAAGAAGAAGAAGAAGAAGAAGAAGAAGCAGAAGAAGAAGAAGAAGAAGAAGAAGAAGAAGATAAGTAAGAAGAAGAAGAAGAAGAAGAAGAAGAAGAAGAAGAAGAAGAAGAAGAAGATGATGAAGAAGAAGAAGGAGATAAGGAAGATGAAGATGAAGAAGAGGAAGCTCGGTAAAACAACTCTCTCCATAGAAATGGAGTTACAATTAAGACATGTAAATAAAAGCGAACGTTTGCGGACTTTAAAATGGAGATTTTAGTGATGCATTAACTTCTGTGCTAAAGGCATTAAGGACTGAAAAAAGTGTGCAACTCTCTTTTCTAAATCCAGATTCTATATTATTTCTAAAGATTTTCAAATACTGATTGGTGTATTACGTGTTAGGTAAGTACTGTCATTACAAATGGCAAGAGAGAGACTCATGGCAGAAGTAAGTCTCATACACTTTGTAGGTACTTGTCCAGAGCACTCTTAAATTTCTTTACTGTACATCCCATGCTCTTTCTGATGAGAGCTGCCAAGGAGTTGATGAGTTCTGGGCTCCAGATGTTTGTTCTTTATGTTAGCTGAGATGGCTCGGGTAATTGAAGCCCTAATCGAGGCCATCTCAATAATGATCTTATGTTATCACATGATAGTGTACAGAATTACCTTTTTCATGCCTCTTTGTACGTAACACATACGCTGGATGATTAGGTGTGTGTGTGTGTGTGTGTGTGTGTGTGTGAAATTAGGATTGATTAGTTTCACTTGATATATTATATACTTATAAGCAATACTGCGAAATATGATGAGAAATTATAAGGAATATTTCGTATAAGATTATTTTCATTGCCTGTCTAGCAAGACGTTTGTGTTTAAAGTGCTCTTAAGAATAGATTGCAAGACTTAAGATTCTACTTCTCTTCCCAATCGCAGGTGTTCCTCGTCCCTCGGTGGTGTGGTTCGAGGACACTCATCTCCTGGACAGCCACATGGAGTCCCAGAACTCCTCTAACACGACAGAGGTCCCGTCGTATACCCCAGACTCAGTGACGTTCGTTCCGGGACCCACCTTACTGAATGAGGTCTTTGCCCCACACAGCACAGGACCACCGTCTTCTTCTAGATCCCCTGTGGAGGAGCCGTACAACACGCTCGTCTTGGGGCCTCTGACCCGAAATGACCTGAAGCTGCTGCTAACCTGCGAAGCTTCCAATAACAACCTCACACTGCCAACCTCTTTGGTGGTGATGGTAGATATGAATTGTGAGTAAGGATGAGGAATCATCACGTTAATGCTTATTGCTCTCCGCATTAACAAGGGAATGTCTGGCATACTTATACTTGATCACCGTTTCTCGCTTTAACGAGGTAGCGCCAGGAATGGACGAAGAGAGGCCGCAACCGCTCACACTCAGTCTCTAGCTGTCATGTGTAATGCACTGAAACCACAGCTCCCTATCCACATCCATGTCCCACAGACCTTTCCATGCTTTACCTCAGACGTTTCACGTGCCTTGGTTCAGTCCAGTAACAGCACGTCGACCCCTGTACTCCACATCGTTCCAATTTACTCTGTCCCATGCATGTTCAAGCCCCGGTCACTCAAAATCTTTTTCACTCCATCTGTCCATCTCCATTTTAGTCTCCCTCCTCTGACATTACAAAACATTTTCTGAATGTCAAAATGTTAAAAGATAAACACAGAAAGGTAAATATGCAACATACATATTCCCGCTCACATTTATGTGTCCACATGAAACACACACGAAAGTAAATGACATTCTCTCTCCCGCTTTCTCTCCCCATTCTCTTTTCCCCTACGTTGCACCGAGATAGCCGTGGGCTCTACGGATCGGTGTGCCATCTGTGAATACTCAAGCGGGGAGCAGAACAGGTCATTAGTATCCCCTGCCTCTGCCCTGTTTTCTCTCATCCACTGCTTCATTTGATGCATGACCTGTTTACTCCAGTTATTTCGTTATGTCTTGGCTGTTTAGTGACGTATGACATCGCTTTGTCTCCTCATTTTACCCCACGATTACTTCATGTGTTGCCCTGTTGTTTCCTTGTTCTTCTTCTCTTTAGATCTGCCAAACTAGGTGAAAAAAGGTGGACCTGTAACTCATTTTTGATATACCTGTATATGTCTGTCTATCTATCTATCTTTCGATCTGTTTATTTGTCTATGTACATATTCATCTATCTATATGCGTATAGGATTTGACAGAGGACGGGTGGACCAGGTCTTTGCTGTGCAGAATGTTTGGGAGAAATCCTTGGAGAAAGAGGATTTGTATGTGGCAATTCTGGATCTGGGGATAGCATATGATTGAGAGAGTTGCTTTGTGGAAGGTATTACGAATAAACGATGTGAGATGAAAACTATCAGAAGCACTGAGGAATTGTTAACAAGGGAGTAGGGCGTGTATGCGAGTAGGCAGAGACAATGATGAGTGGCTGTAAGTGAAGATGGTTCTGTGGCAGGGATGCGATGTCACCATTGCTGTTTGATTACTTCATGGGTGGAAGGTTGAGGAAGATAATGCACTGGTCGTTGTGACAGAGGCAAATCTGCATTGTGTAGAGGTTGAGAGGGTCTGGGAAGTGGGTCAGTTGTTGTTTGCTGTTGACAAGATTTTAAGTTCAGCAATATAAAGAAACAGGTTAGTTGGGGTGCGACTTTGAATTGGGAAATACAAAGGAAGTGGTGTGTTTTAGATGCCTGGGAATGGATATTGCATCGAATGGAACTATAGACACGGAGGTTAGTCATTGGGTGGATGAAGGTTCGAAGGTTCTGGTAGCTTTGAGTAATGTATAGAAAGATTGTTCACTATGTGGAACAGCGAAAATGGGTATGTTTGAAGCTACAGTAATCCCAACGATGTTGTATGGAAGCGAGGCATGGGCTATAGATGAAAATGTACTGAAGGGGGTGAATGTGTTAGAAAAGATATGTTTGAGGACGAGATATGATGTGTGGAGGGATGATTAAGTAATGACAGGCTAAGAGAGAGGTGTAGGTAGAAACACAGTATGGCTGGAGGAACTGAGAGAGTGTGTGCTGAAATGGTTTAGACGTATGGAGAGAATGAGTAAGGAAAGGTTGACAAAGAGGATATATGTGTCGGAAGTAAAGAGGACAAGGAGAGTGGAGAGACCTAATTGTAGATGAAAGGACGAGGTAAATATGATTTTGAGCGCTCGGGGCCCTGAATATGCAGGAGGGTGAAAGGCGCATGGGATAGAATGAATTGCAGAGATGTGGTATGATGAGGGCGACTTGGTATCAAAGGACTGAACGTGGGATTATGAAGCAGCCGGCGGAAACTAGGGGAAAGATCTGTGGTGCCTGGTTGTCGATAGGGGGCTCTGGTTTCATTGCCGGTACATATGGCAGCTGGAGAATGGATGCGAGCGAATGTGGCCTTGTACTTCATCTGGTCCTGGCTCTATCTCGCTTACGTGGGAAAGGGGGAACAGGTGTGA